>OY744477.1:29648842-29843444 GCA_963556175.1 Tipula confusa | reverse complement strand
TTATTTTTTACTTCGTTTAAAAAATTTCGATAGATTCAAATCGTTTTTTGATTTTTTCATACTCGTTTTTGTTTTGTCGAGCTAACAGAAATGTACTATTTGGATTTTTTATCTTTTGTTTTGTTGATTTGGAAAATTTATTTATTTAAATGATCAGTCGAGTCGAAGCGCTCATCTAAGAAGGATGTGGGATATGTGTACAGCGTGCATTCTAATTTTCTAAACATTGTTACGTAAATACTATTTACGTAAAATTCATGATATAGATTTTTAGTAATTATTTTAATTTTCATTATTTTTTTTTATTAAATAATTTAAATCATATTTAGGGATACAAAATTATATGCGAGCTTATATGAATTTTGTTACGTAAAATGTATGTTAACTTATTAAATACCGCGTTTTGACAATACAAAACCATACGTTTTTTACAGGCCACTGGCCGGAATAAATATTCTGGCTTCTAAATAATTATAATAAGACGGGTTTAAAAGGTGATTGCTGGCCCGTACCGTATCAACATTCTGGCTCCATTAGATTCGATCCCAAGCTTGTTATTCGTATTATTCTAAACAGCTCGAAGAAGACATGCCGTTCTCTACCCCGAACAGCTATCGACTCCGACAGCGTTATCTGTGCCTGCCAAAACGCGGCTCTTCTCTCAGAGATCGCCATTCGTTTAGGATCGGCCGCAGAACGTGACCGAGCCAGCGTACTCGTTGTCATTTTATTTTATGAACGAGATCAGGAATTTTCATTAAATTTCTGTTCTCGTGGTTGATAAAAAAATTTAAATTTCTGTTCTCGTGGTTGATTCGTTAAATAAGGCGTATAATAAGCCGTATAGTAAGCCGTTTCCAACATTACCCAAGAGGTAGGCTTCAATGCGTCTTTTTTAACGAGGTTCCCCAAAAAATTAGGCCTAATCCCCGGTTTTAAAATTAGATTTAGACTTCAAATTAAATAAATATCTAATTTTAAAACAATATCACAAAAATTTAATAGCCTTATATATTTTGTAATCAAAGTTAAATTAAAATAAATAAAAATTAACAGCAATTTAATTCACAGCCAAAAAATGAATAATTAAAAAAATAATAAAAAATATAACTTTGAAACAAATTTAGACCATCAAACAAAAAAAAATATAATATATAATTTTAAAAGTAAATAAATAAAATTAATCATAAATAAAAATTCAGCCTTTTCAAAACCCAAACATAAAAAAAAAAATTCAACTTAACAATAAACCAGCCCACCCTATTTATGATCGCTAAAGTTTATGATTGGTAAATATATTTAGCTATTTATTTAAAGTTTTATTTGAATTTTGAAAAGTTTGAAGTTTACGTTTTTTATCGGACTCTACGTTATTGTTCTCTTGTTTTGAAAAATTATTAAGTAAAATATTTGAAAAAATTGACAAAATTGTATAATAAATATTTTTGTGAGTTTTACCGCAAGTGCAAGAGTCATCAAAATCAATTGTTAAATCATCCATCATGAGGGATTGGACGGTTAAAAAAGACAAACATTTTTTATGATTTAAAGCAGAATTTAAAAAAATTAATTTAAATGAATTATTATTACAAATATAATTGAAAACCGCACCCATATGAATTAATATAACTAAAACTATTTCTGTAGGAACGCTTAAGCCACCTTTATTAAGCATATTAAAGTAATCTTCATCAGAAGCGACACCCTTTCCAATTCTAATTAATTTCTGGCACTCTATACATGAAACTTGTTTAGAAATGGAATGGGCCGCATATCCACAGATATAAAGTGCCGCGGAACGATCAAATTTCTTCTCATATTCTTCCAAATAATTTGATCTAAATAATTCTGCAAACTGCTTAGTATCAACTGAAAAGAAATTATATTGCTCTGATTTTGACAATTCGTAGTTAATTGTCTCAGACTTTATACAATTTTTCAGCCTTAACTTTATTTCTGATTCGATTACTTCAGTATACGAAACGTGAAAAGTGCACCCGCTTAATCGACGATACCAAGAAAATCTCCTTTCAAGGTTATCAGTTTGGAATTTACCGAACATTACGTAATCAACATCATTGATATAAGTGTTGGCAATTTCCAGCAGAACACTTACACTTTGATGGATTGCTTTAAAAGTAGTCATGGTTAAACCACTTTGAAAGATGTCAGTAGTCATCCACTTTTTTATCCACGATAAAAATTTTTTAAGGAACAAAATGCCTGCATCATCTAACGTATAGATAGGCAATCGGTACGGCTCGCGTTTCTTTATACCTTCAACCACCGATTTGCAATTAACAATATTCCACCAACGTTTTATAATTTTAAGAAACTCTACAGTGCCTTCGACTTCTTTAAGATCGCTAGTTGTTTCAAGTGCGACAATTGTAGACTCATGAAAAACATTTGCAACACACTGCACATTCTGCCGTTCAATTATACTGGGAAATACCGATTTTTTATTTAATTTATACGCTTTCCTTACTAGTTGCTGTTCTTCATTTGTATATAGATCGCGAATATCTTTAAAACATGCAATTTTAATAGATTTATCTTCAAAATCCGGATAGTAAAACGATTTTTCGGCGTCTTTTTTATTGATCCAGTTGTTCCGAATGTTTTTAAAAATATGAACTGGATCATACATAAGAAATATAAAACTACTAGGAAAATCAGGGTTAATAAATTTAAATGAGTTCGGCGCGAAAATTGAAAACATATTTTGATTAATCCTATGGTTATCTGTTACGATTGAAATTACTTCTAAATCTAATGATTGTACTAATTTTAAAATATTTAAAGTTAACTTATGAAGATCATCACCGGAAGGGTTACTTACTGGATGTAAGGCAACTATTTCTTTGAAATTACCAAACGCGGAACTAACTAAAAATGCAATTACCGTTTTTGCGACGTTTGAATTATTCTGGGCATAGCCAGTAATTTTTTGAGATTTATAGGTTATTTGCGCCTTTAAATAAATTTCATCTATTTGAATTATGACTTTGCGTTGCATATGCTTTAAATGTTCGGCTTGCTTAAAGAGATAACTCTTATTACCTTCAAAATTTGTAGGGCTTACGTTTTGATGGCCTGATAGTCGCTGTAGAGTACTTTTACTTGGAAGAATTAAAAAGTTTTGATCTCTAATTAGATGGTAAGTTACGGGTGATTGAAGATATATTAAAAACGACTTGACTAGGGTATTTTCCGAATACCGTTTTTTACCAATCATAAGGTTAAGCTGATCATTAATCATTTTAAGTGCCCCTATATATTTAAATTCAATTTCACTTGCAACAATTACCAATTCAGCAATTTTCAAACATATTTCATTCAAAAGTTCCTCTTTTCTAACAGCGGGGGACTTTTCGGACGTTTTATTAAAAAAGAATTGAATCGCGCGTTTAAATTGAGACCAACACTGGTATTGTTGATCAGATTTTTGTATAAATACTGACTCACGATAAAAATGACAAATTAAATCTTTATTTACTCGTATATATTGTGAAATGGTAAAGTTTTTTAAGTTAATTTTATAAATAAAAGCTTCTTCAACATTGAGTTTGATTTCAACATCCAAATCGCTTATGTGGCTAGTCAAAAGAGATTTAAAGTTATCGAATGACCCAATTAAATCAGCTTTCATTTTAAAATGATCATCCTTCAATACAGTTTCATGAGATCTAGCCAAAACCTCACGTTCCCTATCTGACGGACATTTTCTGGTATTCGGCTTGGATTTTGAATAGTATGTCGGTAAATCTAGGAAAATATTAGGAACTACATTAGGCAATAACTGCGGACATTTCAAAGGAATTATTAAGCTCCCGTGCTTATTTTCAAATTTAATTTCATTTACGTTAAAATGTTTTATACATACAAATGAGAATTTTGTCGGTACAAAATCTTTACGTGGAATCGCGGTTAACCAAGCCTGTCGTTTGAATTTACACTGCGGAAAACTAAAAAAAGACACGTGCCCTTGTTCGCTTTTAGAAGAATTGGACATGCATCCCGGCACACAACAAGTTTTGGGCATCCTTAAATCTAAACACTAACACACAATAATTATTTACACAAATTATTTAAAATATATTTGGGCAAATATAATTAATCTTAAGAATTTAATAACCGCGGTGATTTTACTAAAACTGTGAATTTATATTGATGTAATTTTATTTTAATTAATATATATTTATGTATTAATACTTATATTTACCCAAATATATTTTAATTTAATTAATTTAAATTCATGCAACTTACCACATGTATTTACCCGCCTAAATTTTTTATAATACTGTCACAACAAAACATTCCAATTACACGTAAAAACCATACTGAACGTAAATGTACCAACATTGTATTATTAAATCAAAAAACGAACGAATCAAACACCTGATAGCATTGTATAATTGTATATGTAAAACCAACAGTTAAAAAATTTTCTTTATGGAAATTTCAATGCGCAAGAAGAGTTAAGTTATACAAAACGATAATGTACATTTGGTATAGTTTTTTAAAAATTATGAATGAAAAATCAAATTCCTCGATTTTTTTTTTTGAAATGCCAAATACTAATTAATTTAATATGAAACATGTACAAACAAATTTATCAATATTCAAAAACAGTTTTGGCATGTGATTTTCATAGAAGGTCGTAGGACCGTTACGTTCCTTGTTTTAAAGTTATGTTGAAGTATAATCGAATGTATCCTAAAAATTCATATACAACCAAAATACTACTATGAACGTTTTTGTTTACTATACATTTACTAATACATAGGATCCGCCATTTTTTTCAATTTTATATGGCCTGTACTATAGTGGTATTGGATAGACGTATGAAATATAAAGCATTTGTTTGAATTGTGAATTAAATATTATTTATGAATTATACGAGATTTTATTGTTTTCTTTAATTATACTAATGAGTCAAGTGTTGATGTTATATATATATTATATATATATATATATATATATATATATATATATATATATATATATATATATATATATATATATATATATATATATATATATATATATATATATATATATATATATATTATATATATATATATATATATATATATATATATATATATATATATATATATATATATATATATATATATATATATATATATATATATATATATATATATATATATATATATATATATATATATATATATATATATGTATAAAACCAGCTACTTGAAGAGCAAATATCGCATCAAAAAAATTGCATAACACCGTAACCATAAATTTAACATCGATCAGCGATTCACTAACAAACACCAATCAGATAACTAAAAAGATGGAAGAAAAAATTGTATAAGAAAAAGTTACTGTTGAAGGAGAAGGAAAAATAAATAAATGGAAATGACGTTTCAGTTTAACAAAAACAGATTAGCCATGGAATTTAAAGTGGACGCTTTAGAGTTAAAACGACGAAAAATAGAACTTCAAGAAAATCTATCAATTTAAGTTCCTAAACATAACCCTACTGTGATAAAATTACTGAGATACATTATATTGAAATATTATATTTATGTAAATAATAATTTATAATGAATCATATTAAATAATCAAATTTGTTTTAGAAAAAGTCTGACATACATAACAGCATTGTATAAATACATATAGTACTACTATTATAAGAAAAAAACAATTTATCAATTGATGTTCCAGATGTCGGGTCGATAGAATATTCAAAATTTAGAATAAATATATGTTATTTAGGCGATTATACAAATATTTTGATTATTTTAAAATGATACCAGTAGCGAGATCTAGTACGTCAAGGTAGTACTATGTGTATTTATATTATGCTAACATTAATGAATTAAAATTTTATTTTTAATGATCATATCTATTTTCAAAGATCTCATGCTATGGCATTCAAAACCGTTTCTTATACGCCTCGCTAACGTTCCTTTATTACTTCCGTTAGAATCGTTATTTTCTTGCATTTTATCATTCATATTTTCTTCCATAGTTTCTAAAACGAGAACTCTAAAATTAAGGCAAAAATATGGAGAGACGGGCGGACATTTATTATTTGGGAGGCCTTTTATGGTGAATAATGTTATTGTCTGACCCCAAGAAAACATCGAAAATGAAGTTTTCATTTGCTTTTATCATTTTATTTTGTCGGTTTACCAAATTGAAAAAATACATTAGTTCCCGGTATTTACGTATGATGTCAGTGAAAACTGTTATACATTTTCAGTTCAGTGTTATATATGGTTATATCTAAATAAAATATATGTCAAAATTGGAAATAGATATTTTGCATACACGAATTTATATAAATTTATGTATTATTTTGTAAAATTGAAGCAAATTGTTATTATTATTATAGTAAATAAAATTAAATATTATTTGCTAAAATTGAAACAGTAATTTAACTATCGGCGATAAATACTTTTCAGCAACAAAATCGAAAAGATAAAATATCTAGTTTTTTCACCAAATTTGACACAAGTTTATTATTTAACACAAAAAGGGAATCGCGATTTGTGTTTTATCGCTGATAAATTTATCATTTGTCATTATCATCGAACCGGAATTGCACCCCAAGGCCAGGGTGCGACGAACGTCGTTTTCGAAGGATTGGTATTTGTGAATTCGTAAACATATATATATATATATATATATATATATATATATATATATATATATATATATATATATATATATATATATATATATATATATATATATATATATATATATATATATATATATATATATATATATATATATATATATATATATATATATATATATATATATATATATATATATATATATATATATATAACATATTACGCATAACAAACCATCAAAGAGTACGTACACCGATGAAACGAAAGAAAATTTTAATCCGTTTTCAATCGTTGATAGTTTTGTTGGCGAATTCATGTAAAGACACACAATTTTAAAATGCAAGTAATAAAAAAGGTAATGATTTTATATCCGTTTAAAACCTCTATTTCTACCGAAACCGGTATCGCCAAAAACCGTTTAACAACCTTGGTAAGATGTTTTCCGCAAAACTGCATTGATATCTTAAAATTATAAAATGCCAATGCATCAGTTAAAATTTAAATTATTCGAAAAACTAGGCTTTAATAAAAACAACTTCAAGTTAGATATCACCAGTAATGACGAGGTTCTTATGATAAGTAATGGGCCACAATGAGTCAAACTTCAATTTTCATAGCAAATCAGGACAAAATTCTGGTGGTAAAGCATTTTGTAATTAAAGCATCTTTCCACCTTGAACATTTGAATCGAAACACGATTGCGTCACAGTTTTTGCTGCAATCTATTTCATAGTTCATAGCCAGCTAGCAAAATGTATAATAACCGATAAAAGGGTAACACTTATGATACTGATCATACGATTCCCCGCATAAAGCAATTATAAATAAAATAAAAAAGAGATAAGTGCATCTCATAAAATATTCGAAATATCAGTAAGCATCCAAGAACTGATGTTTAAACAAACAGCTGCTAAAATGTTGATTATATTAATTTGTGCTGTATTAGCGATAGTGTCGGCTGCACCTGTGGAACTTTTAAATTATGAAAATTCTCCGTTAAATAGTGAAAATCGATATAGTTTTAGGTGAGCATTTGTGTTACCGAAGTGATACAGTAAACTTATCATTATTTGTATTCTTTTTCTATATAGTTATGAGTTAAGTGATGGCACACGCCGTGCTGAAGAGGGAGAATTGCGTCCAAACAGGGATGACCCAAGTAAAATATCTTTATTTGTATTTGGTGTCTATGCAATTGTGACCCCCGATGGTGAACTTTATACTATACTATATACAGCAGATGAAAATGGATTTGAACCGATTGTAGAGCAAGGTTTTTCAAAGCAGATTACGAAACCACCTAAAATGTTTATTTCAAGAAATTGTATGTTATCTTGTATTGGTTAGGACAATAAAATCAACCGTTAAACCTTGAACTGCAGTCCTATTGGTAGTAGGGTACCGCCCTTGTAAATGAAACCCATTTGGATAAAAACCATTCTCATATAGTCTTATATCGAGTTACCCCTAGGTCGAGTACACTCAAGTTTACCATCAAACGAACATGAAAATTACTCTCCACTGTTTTATACGTGTATTTGAGTGTTCTAACGTTTTAAACACTAGTGGCACATAAAACTATAGTACATTATAATTCACACAATACTCTTAAATTTGTTTAAATTAAGTAGATTAAAACAAAAGAATTTAACACGAAAACCAAAGGAAATATCCGTTAAAGTGACAAAATACGTCATTAAAATTAAAAGAAAATCTAATTGATATACCGGTCACTGGAAGACATCGAGAAAGCACTTTTATTAATGGACGGATGCTGTGATTACTCTTTATTGATATAGATTGATCCAAGTGATAGTTAATAATGTTTCGAAGACAGTGAACAGGTTTTGTAAATGGATGGAAGTTAGCCTGTACTGGTAGTACTGGTATTCAAAATCTCAAAATATAAGCTAATGTTTTCCGAAGATTGATCAAGAACCAGAAATTCGTTTGTAAATGTTGGACAAAATCATTCTACGTCTTGGTAGTAGCTTTACTCATTTACCCATTAATCGCAGTCAAGTAGGTGACGCTGCCATAGTTCAGTAAAAATTTGTAATGCAATTCTAAAATGCTTTATTCAACAAGACAACATAGATCATTGACATTTAAGCATTTAACTACTGGTTCATTTACCACTGACCCTTTTATTAAGTCTAACCGTGAATATAGTTACCCACGCCTATTATTTGTTCTTCTTGGTAGTTGGGCTTTTCTAAGTGACACCTTCATTGGACGATGTCCATTTTCATCGGCCATATACTCGATCTTATGTTCTTCACCGTTTGTATCAATGAACGTATAGTGTCCTGTAACGGGTAGCACAAGTTGATTATCGTCGTCCGTTCCAATTTTTCCTTCCTCTTTGTGCGATAGACCAGCGTGGGATTTATACCTTTTTAAGTGACAAAATATGTACATAACGAACAATGCAACTCAACCGATGATATACTTACTCAAAACTATATCCATTACCAACTGCATTATCCGGTGGATTTATACATGTCGATGGTGAACATTTTACCATCACCGAATAGGCAATAACCATTAGAAATATTATTTTCATGACTGTCGATATATCAGAACACTTGTTTAGAAATAATGAAGTGCGGTTAGAAACTATTCACTTTTATATTGAAAAAATAATCACAGTTTCGGGAGTAGCTGTATGTTGGGCACGTTTTATGTTAATAAAAACTATAAAATAATAATAATCTTATAATCAAAATAGTAATAGTGTAATAATAATAAAAAAATTATATTACAAATTATTATATTACATGTTCCGATACTTCAAATTATTCATTAAACAAATTATTCATTAAAACATCCGACAACGAGAAGAAGCCTTGAAGTGAATCGGAAAAGAATTCGAAGCTGACCCGACTTTAAAATTCTATAGATTCCTAAACATACCTGCATATAGGAACTCAAATAAGTTGTTTATACTTCATCCGTATAAAGAACATTTTAAAATATGTTCTGCTTTCACTGCTCTAAAACTGCATAGTCAACTAACTTCTCATATTATTAGTGCAAAAACCGTTAAAGTTTGAAAATTTTTATTTATAAATTTGGATATCTAGTATCGTCTAAAATAACCTTAAATCCAGCTCAAAATACATTATTAACGGATTTCAGTCATTTCAAAACTATTGAGAATAAAACAATTTTCGACCGATTTTCCACCAATTTAGAAATCTAGAAGAGTCTAAATTATCCTCCAAACCCCATAAAAACCAGCCCGCAACACATTTTTTCGGATTTCAGCCATTTCAAATCGATCGAGTATCAAAAATTTTCCCACAGATTTTCGTAATTTTGTAAGGCTATAGACTATACTAAATTTAAATTTTTCCGGGAAAATGTGAAATTTTCGTTTGTAAATTCGGATATATAGAATTGTCTAAAATAACCTAAAATCCAGCCCACAACACAGTATTAACAGATTCCAGCCATTTCAAATCGATCGAGAATCAAAAATTTTCCCACAGATTTTCGTAATTTTGTAAGGCTATAGACGATACTAAATTTAAATTTTTCCGGGAAAATGTGAAATTTTCGTTTGTAAATTTGGATATATAGAATTGTCTAAAATAACCTAAAATCCAGCCCACAACACAGTATTAACAGATTCCAGCCATTTCAAATCGATCGAGAATCAAAAATTTTCCCACAGATTTTCGTAATTTTGTAAGGCTATAGACGATACTAAATTTAAATTTTTCCGGGAAAATGTGAAATTTTCGTTTATAAATTTGGATGTATAGAATTGTCTAAAATAACCTAAAATCCAGACCACAACACACTATTAAAAGATTCCAGCCATTTCAAATCGATCGAGAATCAAAAATTTTCTCACAGGTTTTTGTAATTTTGTAAGGCTATAGACTATAAAAATAAAATTTTACCGGGAAAATGTGAAATTTTCGTTTGTAAATTTGAATATCTAGATGCGTCTAAGCTATCCTGCAAACCCATAAAATTAAGCCCAAAAATACCAAACTCTAAAATTTATATAAAAATCAGGTTAACATAAAAAAATTTAACACGAAAAACAAATGAAGTATCCGTTAAACTGACAAAATGCGTCATTGTAATTACAAGAAAATCTAATTGATATACCGGACACTGGAACAAATTGGACAAGTTGTAATTGCTCTTCAATGATACAAATTGTCTAATGATAGCAATGATTTAGTAAACCGTGATGCTGCCATTAGTAGTCCGATTAAATCGTCAAATAGAATCAGTGATAAAAAATAATGTTTTGATGGCCATGAACAGGTTTTGGAAATGGTTGCAAGTTAGTTAATATTTATCAGAGCTTTGACCCAGAACCAGAAATTCGTTTGAAGATGTTGGACAAAATCATTGCATCTTCATCTTGGTAGAAAAGAGACTAAGGAAAAATTGTATTGCTTGTCCAAAAAGAACTACTCCACAAAGTTCTAATCGAGGTATATTGAAATCTGTTTGATATGTAATACTACGCATTTTACGTATATTATATTGGTAGTGCTTTACCCATTTTATTAATTCTCAAGTAGGTGACGCTGCCATAATTCAATAAAAATTTTCTATGCAATTCTAAAATTCTTTATTCAATAAGACAACATATATCATTGACATTTAAGCATTTACCTACTGGTTCATTTACAATTGACCCTTTTATTAAGTCTAACCGAGAATATAGTTACCCACGCCTATTATTTGTTCTTCTTGGTAGTTGGGCTTTTCTAAGTGACACCTTCATTATATGTTCAGTTTGACGATATCCATTTTCATCGGCCTTATACTCGATCATATGATGATCACCGTTTGTATCAATGATCTTATAGGATCCTGTAACACGTAGAACAATTTTACCATCGGCGGCTATTTCAAATTTTCCCTCCTCCTTGTGCGACTGGCCGTCGTTAGTTTTGTACCTTTTTAAGTGGCAAAATTTGTACATATAAAAAACAATGCAACTCAACCGATGGTATACTCACTCAATACTATATCCATTATTAATATCATCAGATTTATTAGTCGAACCCGGTGCACATTTTACCATTACCGAATAGGCAATAACCATTAAAAATATTATTTTCATGACTGTCGATGTATCAAACCACTTGTTTAGAAATGATGCAGTGCGGTTAGAACCGATTCACTTTTATATTGAAAAAATAATCACAATTTCGGGAGTAGCTGTACATGGAGCACGTTTTATGCTAATAAAAACTATAAAATAATAATAATCTTATAATAAAAATAGTAATAGTATAATAATAATAAAAAAATAAAAAACAATAAAAAATTATATTACAAATTATTATATTACATGTTCTGATGACAACAATTTATTTCTTAAGACATCCGTCGAAGAAAAGGTTTTGAAGTGGATCTGAAGAGAATTTCAAAGAGCAGCTCATTGCTGGAACTTTGATCAGGTAGCATTAAATTATTCATGCAATTTGTTGATTGTAATAGGATTACTGTAATCAGAAATTTTTGTTTGTAAATTTGGATATCTAGGCCAGAACAAATTATTAACGGATTTATAGCCATTTCATATCGATCGAGAATCATAGATTTTTCGACAATTTTTTCGTAATTTGCAAGGCAACTGTAAAAATCCGAATTTTTTCCTATGTAGTTAGGGACGTTTACCTTAAATTTGACTATCAAGATAACTAAACAACTTGCAGTATTCAATAAACATCACATTAGGAATAAATCGAATTGAGAACTTGGTAAAATATGCTCGCAGTAATATTGACGCAATTGATGAAAGGGATCAAGAGAGGAACAAATACAACTAAAAAAAATCATATGCCTGGACAGACACAAAATGTGTTAGACTAGCTGAGAAGTACTCCTATACTAAGGAACACCACGGCTGAAATCCTATCCAGTTTGTTCCGAAAAAACCTGGAAATCCGTCCTATCTGCGAAAAACCCAGCAGATTTAACTTCTCGTGGCGTATCATCAAATGAGCTCAAATCACACACAATGTGGTGGAATGAACTTACAATGTTACATATTTCATCAGAGTCTTGGTCACCTCAAAGACAAACATAGGGATTCCAAAATCAAGCATCACGCCGATCAAATGGTTCGATGGAATTATTAATAAATTTTCATAATTAATGTCAAACTTCAAAAAGTCATGGCCTACATTCTAAGCTTTATAAACATCATTGGCATTCCAAAAAATGATAGAACCGAGTAAATTTAATTAAGCAGAGGCATTTGTGTTCTGGATCGTTTTCTTCGCCACTCTTCACAATCTCTTAAGATGTGGCCCGTTTTGTCACAGCTCTAGCATCTAATCTTTCGGTTGACATCTTTAAATTTTGTTGTCGACTAGGTGCTACCTCTTTTCATCTCTGGTTTATCTATCTCCACTTTCTGGAACTTAATTGGCGGCTTATTGATGTTACATGCCGTCTCGTTGCCTAATGCGCAGGCGATAGTCTCGGCGAACGGTACTTTTCGAGACAACACTACAGCTCTTCTAGTCTCAACATCTCGTACACCATCAATAATGCATCGATATTAATTCCCATGTAGTATGGACCCATGTTAGAATGTGCTAGATGCACCAACCTCTCGATATCTGGCGCATACTCCTATAGTGATTTCCTTCTCTTTTAAAATCGAACTTTAAGCTTCATTCTGTAGGGCTCTCGTTTATGATAACCTCCATATTTTCGATCCAACATTTGCATTACTCTACCATACCGCTCATTTTTTGGAATGATCTGGAGAGTCTCAGCTGCATTTTCTTTTAATGACAATAATACACTTCTTTTTACACTATTAATTTTACTAGATTAGCCGCTTGCCACTGATGAGGGCTATAACACTAATCTTTATTCTTTCGCGTTTAAAACACAACCCATCTCATCTCACTACATCATTCATGACACTTATATACAAAAATTATATGTATCTCGAATATTCTGTTTTTCTAGTGCTTCTTTCTACTTCTTTCGAGATGTCACTACACTCTATGTCATTTGCCCAATTTTTACTAGTACTAATGCTATTTAGTAGATGTCTCTAAGTTTAACTCTAGAGAAATCGAAACATTTTAATTATTTTCACTAATACTAATACTACTTCATAGATGACTCTAGGTTTTGCTTGGCGGAGAAATTACCATTTCAAAACTATAAACTCAGGCATATCCATGTGATAATCGACATTCATCAGGCGAGCGAGTAGACGAGTTACTTCTAAAATTCTGGGAAGTAGAAGAATTACTCGACTTTCAGGGTCTTGATCGATAAAAAGTTATTGCAAAGTTTTTTAAGGAAACTACTCGAAAAAATGAAGAGGGACGATTTATGGTGAAACTGCTTGTGCATTAAAATATGGAGTTATTGGTATCATCGCTTTGACCATAGTGCAAAATTAACGAGATATTTGAAAGAATTATTTATCACACCACTGCGTAACAAAGGAGGCTGGCACCACAACAAAATTTCATGTTGTGTTTGATGCTTCCGCCAAAACCGCAAGCGGAATATTTTTAAATTAAGTATTGAGGGCAGGTGCAATTAACCAGGGTCATCGTATGAAATCTTTCTACAGTTCAGAGTTCGAAATAGTCATGGTGCGTTCATGTCGCTTCATCCCAAAATTTCTTTTCTATGTGCGCATTTTTGCTGATGTTGATCCCTTGTATGCTCGTTCAACTTCCTTTAAAATGTACAAGTTATCACGCATCTCTTCAATTGCCCCCTGCTTTGATGCAACACCAATTTCACAGCGTTGATCCGAAGTGAACGATACAACAAAAACCTTTTGCAATTTACTTGCGAACAGAAAGTAAATGTAAATTTTCACTTATTGATGTGACCCATAACATGATTTGACTCGATTATCCAACCATCTTTCAATTTTGAGGTTGACTAATAAAAATATCGAACCACCTTTAATAAATTTCACTTATTCTTTTCGGCGTTTTTTCCAGATGTCTTTTTGTTTTTTAACAATTCCTTAAACTTCTCGCAATTTCTAGAACAGTAAAAACAGTTCTGCCACCTTTTGTCTTATACTTTTGTTATTTACATTCAAAGCTACTCCGCCATTACTGACATGTCTATCCATTCGACGTTTGTATTGCTCAATAAGCTTTGTTTGTACTACACAGGGTGTCAATTAACCTTCAGAACGCGACTCTAATGTAGTTACTAGCGTGTCATAACAATCCGGTAAACTTCCCAACACTGTTGCAGCCTTCAGTCTGGTTTTATTTCTGACCCAAAGTCAAACATTTGTTGAAACATCTCATTTATACGACCAATATGCAATTCCATGTCACCGTCCTCTTCCAGTCTCAAACGCACAAAATGCTTCATAATTCACACCATGATGTTAGCTGTATTTTTCTCGTGGTAGTCTTTCAAAGAATTCCAAGCTTCCGAATGTAGATCAAATGATCATCCTCCACGTTGAGCCCGATTAAAAAATAAACTACATTAAATCTTTCTTATTCCAATCGTCCAAAGGATCCGATGCATCCTTTGTCGTACACTCCCATACATTTTCCTTTGTTAGTAACAGATTCATTCGGAATTTTCATACAACGTAGTTTGAATTATTCAGTTTCGTAATCGCATATTTACTGTCCGTCGTCATTTTTACACTTCGGTAAATACTCTCAAATCCACAAATTAATAACAATTTCCAGGGAATTTTTATTTGCACTTGTCCTGGGCCCATAACCTGATGGGAAAAGCGTAATCAGCAGTCAATTTATTACGTGATGGTGATGAAAATAAACGATAGTTTTTTTGCTTGATATAAGTTTATGACATTACACGTTGAGAATAATGAAAAAAAAACAAGAGAAAAATTCCGGTACAATTCAATAAAATCATTTTTATTGAAGACGCGTTCATAATGATTCAATTCTTTTAACAAGGCGCGTTCACAAGAAACTAAATAATTGAAATAAAAACATTACTAACAAATTGATGTCATAAATAAATTTAACTTATACGGCATTCCATTGCACGAAAACGTGGCTCATTTACCACCATATAAGACCAGATGCCAAGGTTATGAAACTTGCACTCTCAGAAATCGACGAATTTTTTTAAATGCCGCTTTAATGGGTAACGTCCTGCTTGGCCATATTGACTCACCATACATCATGAAAAATATTTTAATTCAAGTTTTTGGACATTGAATATCATTCCACTAATTACGGAGACAACAACCCTATGAACAGATTGGCCAAATCTTTCAACATTGCAAAATCGCATTTTGACTTCCACCTATCTCAGAAACCATATACAAAATTAAAATTTTTTTATTGTTCTATATTTAAAGTTTTTGTAATCATAAATGTAATTTACTAAATTGATTACCTTTCTAAATAAATAAATAAATAAATTAATTTTATAGTATATGCTCGCCGTTTAAAACTGCTATTTTTTATGTCAAAAACCGTTTAACAACCTTGATAAGATGTCTTCCGCAAAACTTCATTGATATCTTAGAATTTAAAGTTGTTTGTTGTTTGTTGTTTGTTGATATTTAAATTATTCGATAAACTAGGCTTTAATAAAAACAACTTCAAGTTAAGTTATTACCGTAGTAATGAAGAGGGTCTTATGATAAGTATAATGTGCCACGATGAGTCAAACTTCAATCTTGAAAGTAAATTGGGGAAAAAATTGTGGTTGTGAAAGTATTTTGAAAAACATCAAGAAAATTATTTTGACATAATGACTATCTTTGTTAAGCATCTTTCCACCACGAAAATTTAGCAGTTTCGATTGCGACCCCAAGTTTGATGAAATAGTTCATAGATTTCATAGTTCATAGCTAGCTAACAAATTGTCCAAAACTCGATTAAAAGGTGACACTTACGATACTTATCATACGATTCTCGTATAAACTGGTTATAGATAAAATGATAATATAAAATGTCAAATGATGTATTTTTAATTTGCTCGAATCATCTTCCAATGTTCAATATATCTATATATGCTAGACTTATGAAACTTTTGAAATTCATATATAAATGTATCTCATAAAATATTCGAAATGTCAGTAAGCATTCAAGAACTGATGTTTAAACATATATAGCTGTTAAACAATGCTTATCATATTAATTTGTGCTGTATTAGCGATAGTGTCGGCCGCACCTGTAGAACTTTTAAATTATGAAAATTCTCCGTTAAATAGTGACTATCGTTATAGTTTTAGGTGAGTGTTTCTGTTACCGAAGTGTTACAGTAAACTTATCATTATTTGTATTCTTTTTCTATATAGTTATGAGTTAAGTGATGGCACACGCCGTTCCGAAGAGGGAGAATTTCGTCCAAACAGTGACGACCCAAGTAAAAAATCTCTAGTTGTAACTGGCAATTATGAGTTTACGGCCCCCGATGGTGAATTTTATTCTATAGTATATACGGCAGATGAGAAAGGATTTCATCCGACCATAAATAAAGGTATTCCAGAACTGGGTTTTAAAATTGACGAACCAGTTTCAGGTTTCATTTCAAAAAATTGTATTGCATCGTGTATTGGTTAGGACAATAAAATGAACTGTTAATTTATCAAAAAAGTCATTTTTATTTAGTAACAATATTTATCCAATCAGCTATTCAGTTGCTTTATAATTGACCCGCATTCCTAGTGGTAGTAAGGTAGCGCCCGGGTAAAGGAAAGCCATGCTTTCATTATAAATGGGGGTCGAAAAGGAGCTAATCTCTCAGCATAGCGCTTGATTAGGATAGTTGGAAAACCATGGTGACCATAGCTCCCTTATTAATATCAAGTTGCAATAAACCATCATAAACTTCTGCTTCAGTAAAATTAAAAACTTTAAAATCACAATTAAAATGGGAAACCAGAGTTCAGATATTTGATGTAGCAGATGGTGAAGAAGGTTCATAAACAGAAAGAAAATAATTGGCAAAGAGAGTGCAGATATCAGAAAACTGACTAGCAGAAGAGCCCTGAAATGTCATAGGTGTGGGAAATTCTACTACTTTCCTTTTACCATTTATGAAACCTTTCCAGAACCTTTTTGGATTTGAACTTAATTCATCTTCATATTCATATAAACCTCAGATGACATCGAAACAGGTCAATTAAATTTCATATAAATTAATTTATTTTTAAAATTTCAACCATAGATGTGGTCTTCTTAGAGGATATGTTCCCCAATTTTAAAAGAATAATTATTTTTAAAAAATAGTTTAAAGAAAATGATATTGCAACTTTTTAAAGGATAGTGTATGGTTTATTTTCATGATAAAAATGTTTAAAGTCGTTATAAATGAGGACAAACAGAATCAAAAATGGGAAACAAGATTAACGTACACATTAACGCATGTAATCTCTGCACCATGCACAAATATGATCGCATTGTCTTATAACATTAAAATATCCCCACGGCCAATCATAAGGAAGGAGGTTAGTCGGGTTAAATAAAGACATTTTTATTATAAACCGAAATAATCTCTTACCAATATTAGATTCTTTTTCAAAGCATCTACAAATGATGCCAATGGAAACTAAAAATATAACTGATGTACACTCAGAAAAAAATCTAAACGTAAAATTAAGAGAACGCATAATTCAATCAAATAAATACAATTTTTGTCTGATTTAATCAACTCATAATCAATTTAATATGAAATTTACTTTGAAACAATTGAAAAACCTTTTAATTTACAGCTTTAATATTTTTTACTTTGAATTTATAGTGATATCTATTTGAAATGACATTGTACTGCAATGTTTTTGTATTTTGTATAAGTCTAATTAATTCAAAAGGATCCCGGTTTAGAAATACATTTGAATATTTTGTGAGAATATTGATTTATATATGAAACAACTTTAATTTGTATGATTTCAAAACCAACAACAATGTTTAAACATGTTTTAAAAAACCGTGCTAAAAAAACGGTACTTTTCGAAATTTGTAATAAGGTTTTGTGTGTACGCATATAAATAGACGCATGCAAAATACAACCACACGCAGATAATATTATAAAACAAAATGTATATATAAATAAAGCCTTGAAATACAAAACCGCGATAGAGGTGGTAGAAAGACAAAAAAAAACTCTATGTTCAATACAAATCATGAAAAAACAGTTCATAGGAAAAATCATATGAAAAAAGGAGGCTTTGATATAAACAATACACCGTAACTTACGCACTTTTTTTATTTTATTACGTTTTGCACGGATGACATAAAATTGATGTTGGTTTTGATTGTTTCATATACGATAAAAATTTAAATCGAGCATTCGTCCACGAATAGTCTATCTGGTAAACCTATTTCACATAAAATTTTCAAGTTTTTATTAAATTAATAACTAAATAAAAATTAAATTAGTGCAGTGTGTTAATAAAAGAATTATATCAAATTATAAGTGACAATCAGATATTGCCTGAAGCCGAAATAAGTTGTGAAATTATAATTAATTTAGAAAATGAAGACGATGTAAATTTAAAATTATTGCTGTAAGAATTTGAACTTTTACACCTCTTAAAAATTCTAAAAGGTAAGAAAATTTTACTAATTTGTAAGTGTATTATACAGTTCATTGGATTTTAATTGGATTTTAGGCTTAAATTGTAACCTCCACACTATTGTTGTAACTAGTGTATACTTCGCTAAAGTCAAATAAAATTTATAAAGTGTTCCGATAAAGCAGTAAAATTTATTATCATATTATGTTTTATTAACAGTAATTATCTTCAAAAATCATTATGCTTATTTTCTAAGTGAGAAACGTTTAAAAAAAAAATTAAAATATTTTATGAGGTTAACATACACAATGAAAGATGTCTTCAGATATATAAACAAAAGATAAGTAAGCCACTTTTCTATTAAAAAATATTAAAAAACATAATTCCAATATTATTTCATATACAGAGGATTACATCCTCACTTCATTGATAAATTCAGTATTGTTCCATCAGCACGGTTTTCTGATAGGACTGGCCGTAATAAACAAAAAGCAGATGCCCAGGAGTGGGTTATTTTACCTTTGGAGTGCATAAATGATTATAAAATTAAATTATCAGGACTTACCAATGAATATTATAATATTGGACTTTCGATACAGCCAGAAAATTTCGTAAAATATTTTTACGTTAATTTTGATAATACGACCTACAAATTTGAGTCATTGAAATATTCAACAGCTTGTATAATCCTTACAGCCTTCCTTCTTGAAAATTAACTCATTTCTATTTTTAACCATCTGTGCGACTGATAATAGATTTGCTGACAAACCAGATACACTTAAAACATTATTGAAATCCACCTCTGTTTCGTTAATACGCACAGCTATGTTACCAGCACCTTTGACAGAAATTTTATCTTTGCTAGCCGAAGTTATTTGCGATACGTTTGACGGATCTAATTTGACAAATAAATTTTCATAAGGGGTAATATGCTGTGATGCCCCGCTATCAATGTACCAATTTTCTTGGTTGCTACAAAAAACCCCGTTTTTGCTACATCACTTTTATTCGTAGACTTTTTCTTTTCATCAATTATTCTACTAGCGGATTGCTCTGATTCTTCTTTGCTGTAACAGTTTTTTGAAATATGTCCTCGCTTACCGCAATTAAAACATTTCACGTTACTTTGGACTCTTGCCTTTTGTTTATGTTTACCAAAGAATGCTGATGATTATACGTTCTCATTGAAATCCGTATCTAATAATTTCGATCGAACCAAATCCGATGTTAACTTTGCACCACTACTTTCCAAACCCATACTCATAGGTTGAAAGTCACTAGGCAAACCGACCAATAATATACTTGCGAGCCATTCATCATAAACACTGAATCCGATACCATGTAATTTATTTGACATGACAAATATTTGACTAACGTAGTCTCTCATTAAGTCACAGCTTTCCAAATGCGTTGTCACTAGTTTTCGTAACAAACCAATTTGACGAACAAGGCCATTATGTTCAAACAATTGCTTCAATTTTGTCCACAAATCATACGCAGTTGTACATCCAGCTATATGTGGATATAAAGATTTGTCAATACTTAAAACAATACGGGCCTTCGCTTTACGCAATTTTTCTTCATCAGTTTCAGCCTTTTCTCCGGTTTTAATACAATTTTCATGTAATGTGTGGTAATTTTCACTGCCATTCAATTTATCAATTGACACCCCCACTTCACTGCTCGACATTTTTTTTTTATTACATGTATTTCAACGTTGCAATATATTTTTAATAATCTAGAACAATCCCCGATTCTGCGCGATCACAATTCACACTATTCTAGTCGACGAACGAAATTTTTTGTTTATTTTTTTATTTTATTTTGTCTATTAATGTCTATTAATGTTCGATTTATCACTATGTACAAAAATGCGCGTACAAAACAAAACGTTTTATTTATTACTCAAACCCACGTGACTGGGCCCATAACCTGTTGTATTTGTATAGTAATAAAACGCAACTGTTAGCTTTGATATAAAAGACCAAACTAGTCTGAGTTTTTATTCATTCTCCTTCTAACTATTAGATATACATTGTCGCCAACATCACGACATTAAAATAAGGTTATGTGCCAAAGCTATTTAAATATAACGATATATGTGTAATTTATAACAAAAATCAACCGTTAAATTCTTAAAAATTTGTTTTTATTTTCCAGCCATTTCAAATCGATCGAGAGTCAAAAACTTTACGATTATAATTTTCGTAACTTTGCAATGCTATATATAGACTGTAAAAATTTGAATTTTTCGTAAATTTAGATTTCGAAATCGTCTAAAATATTTTGCAAAACCATAACATCCAGCGGGAAACACCTTAAAATTTTTAATTCTCGGTCGATTTGAAATGGCAATATATCCGTTAAGTTTATACCAGTGGTAAATTCGCACGAGGTATTTTACATGCTTTGTACTGTACCATTTCACAATGCGTTAAGTTTTGTAGGACATCCCAATAATGAAAAGTAACTTGATGTTCTTATTTATAAATCAAAGGTAATGCGGGTACATAACATTTATTATGTTCATACAGACGACCTTGTCTACAGAGATAATGATATTTCGCGTATTGTTTCGTGTTCATTATTACTTTTACGATTTTGAAAGTTAAGTTGATTTTCATGTGATGACATTTTATTCCACGGTTAAGGTAACATAAGAAAACTCATTTTACATCAGATAGTTGCATAAAATGCATGAACCAAGTGTTGTATTAAAGTGTTTTTCATTCTTAATTTATGTGCATCTAATTATAATTGAAAGTGCATCGGTTATTTCGCCAAAAAATGAAATTATTAGAAGTGATTATCAACCATATACTGGTGACGGTAATGGATACAGTTTTCAGTGAGTATGCAACAAACATTTGGTATATGTATCTTATCTATTCTATATCATCGATATAGGTATGAAACTGAAGATGGACAAGTGCGCAATGAAGAAGGGGTATTTTTGACAGCCGATGATGGTCAAATGATTTTACGTGTTATCGGTTTTTATAGTTATGTTGATCCGAGTGGTAAGTACTATTCGATTAAATATGAAGCCGATGAAAATGGATACAGACAAACGGAACAGTTACCATTGAGTCCATCTAAGAACAGAATTCATCCAAATGCTGTAAAATCATTGATTGGGTAATCGTAATCGTACACTTGATAAATAAATTTGTCTAATACAAAATTCAATTCCGACATGTTTTAATTCTGAAAAGATTTGCTATCGGCTGCTTATGGCCAGTGTAACACTAAATTAAATGTGTAGTTAAAATCAGTTCCAATTTCTCACCAGCCAATTTATAGACGAATAAGAAAGCAAGAAGAATTTCAAGTTAAATTCCTAGCATACCATCTATAGAATACCAAACGAAAATTGGTAATACTTTATAGTACCTGATTGGTACGGGCGCCAAAAAAAATTAAATTAAACCTCATTTAGCCAAAAGCACGACACCCACCAATGCTAAAATCAAAATTAGATTTGTAGTAGAGTAATTCGAAATAATCAGGAAAATTTAGCAAAAAAGGATAGCCTTTACTATTTTGTCCCGATTGTGGTGAATAATACCTTAATCAAAAGCTCTACCCTTCAGTATAAATATGTATTAAAGTTTAGATAAAAAACAAGTTCAAGCAATTCGTCATATTAAGAAGTTACTTTCATCAACAATCTCGAGTCAACAATCTAAATTAAAAGGTTATCATAATCAACATATCGTGGAAATTATCAGTCAACAAAACATGCAGGAACAACACTACACCGGTTTTTCCTTAAAAAAAGTCATTAGCCTATATAACGGTCGATCCACTAAAACTGTACGATTTTAGGCAAAAATTGTAAATTCTGTAGTTCACAGATTTCACGATGGTTAACCGACATAAACTATGCAATCCATGAGATAGACCGGCCATTTCCAAATTCCTTAGTTAATTTTGTTTGAAAAGACAAAAGTCGGATTAGTGATCCGGATTATCTGAGTGATATTGATTTGGTTACTTTGTCGACATTAGCACCATCTATCAAATAATATCTATACTAATTTATATAAACGATTTATTGTAGACGAAAGATAGGATAAGCGGATGTTCAGTTTGGTGTGCTTTGGATCAGTCAATATGTATGCAAACAAATGTTGTAGTTTTTGATTATGTAATTGATTTGTTGACCGATAGATCTTAGGGTTTTGGCGGTCGGTATTTATTCTTAGAGTTTTAACATAGTACGGATATTAGGTAGATTATGTAAGTGATTGGATTGAAAATCACTAAGAAAAGAGTATCAGAAGACCACTATAAACATTCACGGAAATGATGTCTACATCTTATATGCGCTACCTATACTCGACTGTATAAATTATATAATGCACTCAAAAGTTTACTAAAAGAAATCTGATAATTAAATTCTCGTCTTGCCAACCTTGATAACGATGGATGCAATAAAACTAATTGTCTTCCTCTCACCTCTATGATCTACTGATCATAATCAAGGCTGTCCCCAATTAAATATTTTTGTTTTATTTTTGTTTAAGAACTTTTTTTTTTTGCCTTTATCTCCAATTTAGGAGCATAGGGCGTCTACTATTCTGAACTCTATTTGGGGCTATTGCTTTTATTTCCGCCCATGATTTTCCTAGGTGTTTTGCCTGTGCTAGCATTGTTCTCTTCCATGTCATTGCTGATCTTCCAACCTTTATTTTTCCTTGTGGATTCCAGTCTAATGACATCCTCGTTATATCACTTGATGCCTTCCTTAGTGTGTGGCCAATCCATCTCCATTTTCGTCGCTTTATTTCGGTCTCAATGTCTGACTGACATGTTGTTATGTGCAGTTGATGTTACTAATCGTGTTAGGCCAGAAGCACTTAAGTATTCGTCGAAGGCATTTGTTTACGAATACTTGTAGCTTCTGTATGATTTTTCCTGTATGCTTCCATGTCTCACACCCATATAGTCGAGTCTCATTGCCTTGGTTTTCTTGATATTAATTTTGAGACCAACTTCATTAGCTAGATCTGATAGTTGTTGCACTTTCTGCTGCATGTCGGAGTGTTTGTGTGTGAGCAAGCATATGTCGTCTGCATAGTCCAAATCATTGAGTTCCACATTACACTATCTTATACGATTAGGAACAGAATTGGTGAGAGTACGCAACCTTACCTTACTCTTCGAGTGTTGTAGTATGTTTTACTTTGTTTGCCTTTGTATTGAATTCGGTTCCCAGCATCCCGATACATTTATGAGTTCAATTAATTTCTTTGGGATGCCCATTTCACAAAGTGTCTGCCATATTGCGTTCCTGTTTATCGTATCGAATGCGCGTTCGAAATCAACGAAGAGCATATACAATGGTGAATTCCATTCATTGGATTGCTCAGTGATGATACGGATTGTGTTGATGTGATCAGTGCAACTTCTTCCTGGTCTAAATCCAGCTTGTTCGTTTCTTAATTTTGCATTGATCGTAGGTGAGATTCTGTCAAGGCTGATCATTGCGAGTACCTTTATTGTTGTGTTGAGGAGGGAGATACCTCGCCAGTTCCTACATTCTCTTAGGTCACCTTTCTTGGGTGTCGTTATTATCAAGCCTTCTTTTCATTTCAGTGGAATTGTCCCAGAATTCCAGATTTCTTGTATTATTGGTGTTAATATGCTTGCAGTTGTAGATGAATCTCTTTTAAATATTTCGGCGGTTATATTGCATGTTCCAGCGGCCTTATTGTTCTTCAGTCTATTAATGACATCTTTAACTTCCCGTTCCGTTGGTGGGTGGGTGTTGCTAGTTTCGTTATTGATGTCAATTGATGACTGGAGATTGTCGGGGTCGGCGACGACGTCTTCTTCGAAATATTCCTTCCATATCTTTAATTGCGCTTCATCTGCTGTTAGTACTTGACCATTAGCGTCCTGTATAGGTGGTATGTTTGTAATTTTACCAGTGACCTTTCTTACACACTGGTGTAGTGCTCGCATATTTTGGATTGCTGCTGCCTCTTCAGCAGCTTTGGGAATGCTTTCTGTATATTTTCTTCGATCATTCCTTGCCATCTTTTTTACTTGACGCACTGTTTCCTCGTGTCTACGTTTCACCTCTTTCGTGTTATGTTGGCACATTTCTTGTTTCAGTGTCTCTCAATCTATTTGTGTTAAATTTCCTCCTATTTGTGCTACAGAAGTCGACAAGTCTTTCTCCATTGTTTAAGAACTACAGTCTAGAATTTCAAACTTATTTAGTTATATTTTTGGAGTGCTACCGAAAACACGTCAAAAAAAAACGCCAAGACGAAATGGTTCCTCTCCATAAATTGTTAATAATAACCGTTACAATTGTGATTGCAACATGTGCTCCGGTTAAAGAAAACGAAAATGAAGTGACCTTGAAAAAAAACAGCTGAATGATAAAAATCAGTACAGCTTCGAGTAAGTAAAGTGAGTATATGAATCTGTGGATTGGTTTATTTACATATCGAATTCTAGATACAAGACAAGCGATGGACAAGAACGTAAAGAAGTTGGTAACTTTAAAACAGATGAAAATGGTGATACAAAATATTCGGTCGACGGATCATATTCGTACACGGGACCAGATGGTAAATTTTATTATGTTTGGTATACCGCTGATGATAATGGTTTTCAGCCAAATGGGTTTCATTTGCCGGGTGCTACCGCACTACTAATTGAACCGCAGTTAAATCCTAATGCAATTAAATCGCTAATTGGATAAATTTTTTAACTGAATAAAAACGATTTTTAAGAATTTAACGGTTAATTTTATTGTTCTATCCAATACATGATGCAAGACAATTACGTGAAAGGAAACCAATTTGAACATCAGGTCCTCTTAAAATGCCTCCGCGCAAATAATAATATAATCTGGTCGGATGAAATCCTTTTTCATCTGCTGTATATATCATGTCATATCGTTTGCCATCGGGGGCCGTAAACCTATAGGAACCAGTTACAAATAACGATTTTTTACTCGGATCATCACTGTTTGGACGAAATTCTCCCTTTTCGGTACGGTGTGTGCCATCACTTAGCTTATAACTATATAGAAAAAGAATACCAATAATGAAAAGTTTATTATGTAGCACTTCGGAAACACAAACGCTCACCTAAAACTATAACTATTTTCACTATTTAGCTGAGAATTTTCATAATTTAAAAGTTCCACAGGTGCAGCCGACACTATCGCTAATACAGCACAAATTAATATAATCAACATTTTAGCAGCTATATGTTTAAACATCAGTTCTTCGATGCTTACTGACATTTCGAATATTTTATGAGATGCATTTATATACGAATTTAAATGTGTGATGACTTCATGAAGTCCTGATCTAGCATATACAGATATGTTGAACATTGGAAGATGATTCGTGCAAATTCAAAATTCATCATTTGACATTTTATTTTTTAATTTTATCTATAACCAGTTTATACGAGAATCGTATGATAAGTATCGCAAGTGTCACCTCGCAAGCGTCAATCGGTGGATGTACATTTTATTAGCTAGCTATATGAAGTATGAAATATATTTCAACAAAATCGGGATCGCAAAATTAGTTTCAATTCAGGAATTTGGATACATAATGCTTTCACAATTACAAGTTTTTCCCGATTTGATCTCAAGATTAAAGTTTGACTCATCGCATAATATAAATGCACATAGTATAACCATGGTATATTAGCCCAATGACGTGCTAGATGTCGCTACTGCGGTATCGTTTTAAAATAATGAAAATATTTGTATATGTATAATCGCCTAAATGTCATATATTTATTCTAAATTTTGACGATATTTTATCGACCCGACATCTGGAACATCAATGGCTAAACTGTTTTTTTTTTCTTTTGATGGTAGTACTATATGTATTTATACTATGCTCATCGTGGCCCGTTACTTATCATAAGACTCTCTTCATTACTGGTAATACTAAACTTGAAGTTATTTTTATTACAGCCTAGTTTATCGAATAATCCAAATTCCAACTGATGTGTTGAAATTGTTTCTAATGTCAAGTTTTTTAATGCATTTTAGCAGAAAACAACTTATCAAGGTTGTTAAAAGTTTAAAATGTTTCGAAATAAATAGAAGTTTTAAACAGTGAGCATATTGTAAAGTAGTAAATACTATAAAATTAAAATAAAGTAATGCTAACTACAAATATAGTAATATTTGTTGCTTTCCAATCGACCAACCGATAAGTAATAAACGTGTCGATATACGATTTAGAATATAGTGTAAAATAAAATAAACATTCCCATACTATATTCATCGTATAAGCAAAACCAACACAAATGTATATACAAGCCATGAAGTTGCGATACTCATGCCAAAAAGTGACTACTATACCTAAGTATTAGTGTTGTGACGTAGTATAATTTGTATATACTTTTATTATATGCTTTGATGTAAATAAAAAATGAATACGAATGATGGAACAACAGTATGTTGTGCTCTTTAAGACAAAGCAAAAAACAAATTTATTATTTAACGAGAGAGAGAAGTATTGTTATTATTATTTACTTCATTATATACTATACTATATACTATGAATTTAGAGCAGAATGGACAGTGCAAAATATAATTTTTGTTTCGTTTTTTTTTTGTAGAAATGTTATGTACTTTGAATTTAGAGGAGTATGGACCATGCGAAATATAATTTTTTGTTTCGATTTTTACTGTAGTCAAATTCTCTTATACATAGCCAAATAGTAGTCATAATATGTTTTACTTAGGCAAGCTTCATGGCTTGTATAATATACAATAGTGTTGGTTTTGGTATAAGCCATATTCATCGCATACTAATGCTATCTAATCATATAAACATAAGAATGTATTGTAAGTAATAAACGGGTCGAATATAGTGTAAAATAAAATAAACATTCGCATACTATAGAAACAGAAAATATGAGAAAAAAAAACATTTTTTTTATATGGATTTCGATAGCACTACTACACGCTATTTTTCATATCAGTTTTGTTTGTCTGTGACAACTAAAGTAGAAATTGGCTTGTAATACAGAGGGTTTTGAGTGTACTGTTTGTTTTAGTGTATATCTGTTTACGAAACTTACAGCACGGATTGTATAAACATTTGTGTTGGTTTAGTATTGTGTCAATTGTTTTCTTTGATTGCATTTGTATTTTATTCTCTTCTGTTTTGAGACTGCAAGCATATAATCGGTTCAAATTTTTGATGCTTAAAAGACACTTTGAAAATGGTTTGTTGTGCATGAAATTATTTTTAGTGACAAAACGAAGATAATGTTTTTGAATTCACCATCTGATATTAACACGGTTTGTATGTATCACCAAAGCCTCTTATATATACAAAGCCGCAATGATCAGACAAATATTTTATTGAGCTTAATATAAGAATGGTACATTTTAGCCAGAAACTAGTTGATTTCGATGATGTTGACAAGCGAACGGTTGAAACGAACGGTGCTGTAGCCAAAGCAAAACATCTCGGTAAAACATGAAGGGAACTGAAAGCAAAAACCTCGAACAGAGTACGATGGACCAGCCTAGTAAACGGCCAAAGATCCTAAAATGGAGATAAAGGAAAAAATTAAATAAAAATTAGGTTTTGGATCGGAATTTCAATTACGTCTGAAAGGCTTTTCAATTGTTTTGCTTCAAAAATATTAAAAATAAAAATTCGCCCGAATGGTTAATATAAATAATTTGTGCGCAGCCAAAATACATACTCAGCAAGTTACATTTACAAATTATTATGTAAAATTTATTAATTCATAATTTAAAGGGTGACCAAACAATGTGTTTTAAGATACAATTGTTAACCGAAAAAACATCATCAAAGTTTATGGAGTGACAGCACCATACTATAAGCTGCGTTTCCTCCTGGTGGCATCAGCTGGGGCTTTAGTAGTTCCCAAAAATCCATAATATGGGTAAGGTGCATCCCTAATGCAACACTAAAGGTTAAATTCTAGCGCAATTAAATTACTAATTGAATAAATATTTTAACTGAATAAAAATTTAACGGTTAATTGTATTGTCCTAACCAATACACGACGCAATACAATTTCTGGAAAGAAAAGTTCGTACACGCCCATGATATCTTGAATAGCCTCCACTCGATGTACTATACAGATTAAATAATGCGGTCGGATGAAATCCCTTTTCATCTGCTGTATATTTTATTTTATATCGTTTGCCATTGGGGGCCATAAACTCATAGGAACCAGTTACAAATAACGATTTTTTACTCGGATCATCACTGTTTGGACGCAATTCTCCCTCTTCGGCACGGCGTGTGCCATCACTTAACTCATAACTATATAGAAAAAGAATACCAATAATGATAAGTTTACTATGTAGCACTTCGGTAACACAAACAATCACCTAAAACTATAACGATTGTCACTATTTAACGGCGAATTTTCATAATTTAAAAGTTCCACAGGTGCGGCTGACACTATCGCTAATACAGCACAAATTAATATAATAAACATTGTTTAACAGCTATATATGTTTAAACACTAGTTCTTGGATGCTTACTGACATTTCGAATATGTTATGAGATACATTTATATACGAGTTTAAAAAGTGTGATGACATCATGTAGATGAGTGTATTTATAGCTATGTTGAACGTTGAAAGAAGATTCGGGCAAATTAAAAATTCATCATTTTATATTATTATTTTATCTATAACAACTTTACGTGAGGGTCGTGTGATAACTATCGTAAGTGTCACCCTTTAATCGGTTATTGTTCATGTCATCAAACTCACGGTCGCAATTGAAACTGTCAAATTTGGTATGGAACGATGTTGAAGAAGATTATAAGTTTTAATTCAGGAATTTGGATATGAAATGCATTCACATCCACCATTTTGTCCCGATTTGCTCTCAAGATTTAAGTTTGACTTATTGTGGCCTATTATTTTTCATAAGACTCTCATCATTAGTTGTAATACTAAGCTTTAAGTTGTTTTTATTATGGCCTTGCTCATTAAATAATTCAAATTTTAATTTCATGGAATGGGTATTGGACTAAACCGTAAATGGATCAGCTGGTACTTGTGCAGCTAGATTACAACTAGTGAATCAATGTAGTTATTAATGATCATATGGGTTATCTGGACATTTTGAATGAACTTTCAGACTTGGATATGTTCTTTAGAGTCTCGGATGTGATGCACAAAAAACTCTGCTTTGGTAGGAATTTTGGGGTAACAGTCCTTGAAAGAACAGACTGGGATACTGGTGAATCTCCTATGTGGAGCCAACTAGTCTGAGTTGGCATTGGTGTCTTTGGACCCAACCACAAAATATCGAAATCACGGAAAAAGTTATCTCTACGGAACCCTTTCAGCATCCATTCGATGTCGTCGAGAAACCGCATTAGCATTTGCTACAAAAGGATATGCATTAATATTAATAAAGGATGGAGGAACATTTTCAGCATGACACCTCATTTGTTGCTGCTTAAGATAGCTGTCATCTTCATATATTATATATTACTGAGAAACTTAAACCCCAAAAAAGGATTTTGCAATGGAACACGATTGACTGTAGATGAGCCAGAGTGAAATTCGGGCTGGAAACAGGTGGTGCTGTGCGTATTGCTTTGCAAAAAAGAACTACCCAACAAAGTTTTAATCGAGGTATTGAAATCTGTTTGATATGTGATACTACGCATTTTACGTATATTATATTGGTAGTGCTTTACCCATTTTATTAATTGCAGTCAAGTAGGTGACGCTGCCATAATTCAAAACAAATTTTCTATGCAATTCTAAAATTCTTTATTCAATAAGACAACATAGATCATTGACATTTAAGCATTTAACTATTAGTTCATTTACAATTAAGTCTAACCTCCCCACGTCATACTTATTCTTCCTTGTGGTAATGCTTTTCTAAGTGACATCTTCATTATATGTTCAGTTTGACGATATCCATTTTCATCGGCCTTATACTCGATCATATGATGATCACCGTTTGTATCAATGATCTTATAGGATCCTGTAACACGTAGCACAATTTTACCATCGGCGGCTATTTCAAATTTTCCTTCCTCTTTGTGCGACTGGCCGTCGTTGGTTTTGTACCTTTTTAAGTGGCAAAATATGTATACATAAAAAACAATGCAACTCAACCGATGGTATACTCACTCAATACTATATCCATTATTAATATCATCAGATTTATAAGTCGAACCCGGTGCACATTTTACCATTACCGAATAGGCAATAATCATTAAAAATATTATTTTCATGACTGTCGATGTATCAAAACACTTGTTTAGAAATGATGCAGTGCGGTTAGAACCGATTCACTTTTATATTGAAAATATAATCACAATTTCGGGAGTAACTGTATATTGAGCACGTTTTATGCTAATAAAAACTATAAAATAATAATAATCTTATAATAAAAATAGTAATAGTATAATAATAATAAAAAAATTATATTACAAATTATTATATTACATGTTCCGATACTTTGACAACAAAATATTCATTAAAACATCCGATGAAGAAGAAGAAGTCTTGAAGGAGATCGGAAGAGGAACAATTTTCAACCGATTAATTTTGACTGTAAACATTTGAATTTTTGTCAAAAAAAATTGGAATATAAGGTTGGAAATTTGGATATCTAGAACCGTCTACACTGTCCTGCAAATCCCTAAAATCCAGCCCAAAACACATTATTAACGGATTTACAGCCATGCCAAATCGATCGAGAATCATCAAATTTTCATTATTTCTTGGCCTACGGGTAATTCTACGGGTAAGTACACTTTTGTCCATCGGTGGCCATGAGACGAATATTGCATCTGTTAGTTTAATTCGGCTGTAGATAACAGCTGCATATGTCTTTCTTGACGCACCACTATTCTTTTATAAACAGAAGTTTTATTTGCACGATAAGGTACTTATCCAGCGTGAAATTGATCGGGTTTCAAGCTTTATAAGTTTATCCCTATCGTCCAATTTTCAATTTTGGGACGTGTTATTTTTCCTGATGATGTCTTAACTGTGATGTGGTTATCCGATATTAGATGTACTTCGGATATTTTACCCAATAACCACTTTGATGGGGGTGTTTTGTTGCCCTTTATTTAAATATCGCCAGTTTGAATGTTTTTTTACTTTTCGTGTCACTTAATTCGGTTGTGCAGGTTTTTAAGGTACTCATCATCATAAGGAGTCATCTTTTCCAAATGTGCCAATTCATAGACGATTTTGAGCTTTTTACTATATTCACAGTCCAATGATGTATTATATAGAGCGTTACTTATAGAGTCTCCATAGATAATACTCGTTTGTCCTGACGTTTTCGTTAACTTCGACGTTATATAATTTGACTTTGTGTTTAAATAAATGCTGAAAAGGCGGGACTGGAAACTTCGATTTCTCTTTCTTTCCTCAATCAGATTGAAGTCGTTCGACTCACTTAAAATTGTTTTTGGCATTCAGACTAGAAAAGCTATCCTAAAATAGCTAAATAGTTTCTGAGATTACGATAATTTTTGGCTCCTTTTTTATAAAAATTTTATAGTATGTACTACTTTATAGCATGCTCGCCGTTTAAAACCTGTATTTCTTCTCGATGTTGGTTTCGTCACCTTGATAAGTGGCTTTTCGCTAAAATCCATTAAACAACTTAAATTTAGCAAAATACTAATGCATCCATCCCAATCTTAAAACAACTTTAAGTTTAATATTACAAATTATGACGAGGGTCGTATGATAAGTAATGGGCCACAATGAATTAAACATAAATCTTGAAGGCAAATCGGGACAAAATAGTGGATGTGAAACAATTTCGTATCCAAATTCGTGAATTGAAACTTCTTTTGACGTATGATCAAACCTTAATCTTCTTTAAGCGTCTTCCACCACGAAAACTTTACTCGTTCGATTGTGAACTAAACCGATTCTACTAAATTCTATTAAAAGTTCATAGCTAGTTGAAAACATGTACAATAACCGATTAAAGGGTAACATTTCGAAACTTAATATTTAAATAAATTGAACATTTTTTTTTTAACGATGACTTTTTAATTTGCCCGAAGTATCTTTAACCGGTCAACATAGCTAAATGGTACAGATCTCCATTATGTCATCACACTTTTAAATTCATAAATAAATCTCATTATAATTTCGGAATGTCAGTAAACATCAGAGGGTTGGTGTATTAACATATAGCTGTCACAATGTTATTTATATTAATTTGTGCTATATTTGCGATAGTGTCAGCCAAACCTGTCACCGATAATAATTCAGTAAAAACTGAATATTCTGAAAACTATCCGTTAGATAGTGAAAATACTTATTATTTTAAGTAAGTGTTTGTGTTATCGAAGTGTACAGTCAACTTACCATTATTTGTATTCTTTTTATATAGTTATATTTTAAGTGATGGCCAAAGGCGCAGTGAAAACGGTGAATTGGTTTCAAACAGTGACGATCCGAATAAACAATATTTATCTGTAACTGGTCACTATGTGTTTACAGCCCCCAATGGTAATATATATACTATAAGTTATAGATCAGATGAAACGGGATTTCATCCATCCGTACATGCTGAGTATGAACCAGACAAACCACGAGAGCCTGTTGTTGGTACAGTCGAATATAGCCTTTCACGAAATTGTCTATTATCGTGTATTGGTTAGGACAATAAAGTTAACCGTTAAATTCTTAAAAAAATCTTTTTTATTCAGTTAAATTATTTACCCGATCAACGATTTATTAGCGTTAGAATTTAACTGCGATGCTATTGGTAGTTCGGTAGCACCCGGTAAATGAAAACCATTTAGATGAACACCATATTCTCATTGGCGGCATACCAAACATTATAAAATTTGCCATCAGCCTTTTGAATTCGAATTCCTTCAAGGTCACTTCCTTTTCAATTTAATTAATCGAAGCATTAGATGCAATTACGATTAGAAAATATATTAAATTTATTTAAAGAAACCATTTCGTATTTACGTTAACGACGTGTTTTGTAGGTAGCACACCAAAAATGTAACTAAATAAGCTAGATATTCTTGAATCTGGAACTATAAAACATAAAAAATAAACCTTGATCGTGGTTAGCAGAGTATACAGAGGAAAGAGAATGAAAATCGTTTTAATTGCATCCATCGTTATCAAGGTTGGTATTATTATATTAATATAATAATATAATAATATAATAATATAATAATATAATAATATAATAATATAATAATATAATAATATAATAATATAATAATATAATAATATAATAATATAATAATATAATAATATAATAATATAATAATATAATAATATAATAATATAATAATATAATAATATAATAATATAATAATATAATAATATAATAATATAATAATATAATAATATAATAATATAATAATATAATAATATAATAATATAATAATATAATAATATAATAATATAATAATATAATAATATAATAATATAATAATATAATAATATAATAATATAATAATATAATAATATAATAATATAATAATATAATAATATAATAATATAATAATATAATAATATAATAATATAATAATATAATAATATAATAATATAATAATATAATAATATAATAATATAATAATATAATAATATAATAATATAATAATATAATAATATAATAATATAATAATATAATAATATAATAATATAATAATATAATAATATAATAATATAATAATATAATAATATAATAATATAATAATATAATAATATAATAATATAATAATATAATAATATAATAATATAATAATATAATAATATAATAATATAATAATATAATAATATAATAATATAATAATATAATAATATAATAATATAATAATATAATAATATAATAATATAATAATATAATAATATAATAATATAATAATATAATAATATAATAATATAATAATATAATAATATAATAATATAATAATATAATAATATAATAATATAATAATATAATAATATAATAATATAATAATATAATAATATAATAATATAATAATATAATAATATAATAATATAATAATATAATAATATAATAATATAATAATATAATAATATAATAATATAATAATATAATAATATAATAATATAATAATATAATAATATAATAATATAATAATATAATAATATAATAATATAATAATATAATAATATAATAATATAATAATATAATAATATAATAATATAATAATATAATAATATAATAATATAATAATATAATAATATAATAATATAATAATATAATAATATAATAATATAATAATATAATAATATAATAATATAATAATATAATAATATAATAATATAATAATATAATAATATAATAATATAATAATATAATAATATAATAATATAATAATATAATAATATAATAATATAATAATATAATAATATAATAATATAATAATATAATAATATAATAATATAATAATATAATAATATAATAATATAATAATATAATAATATAATAATATAATAATATAATAATATAATAATATAATAATATAATAATATAATAATATAATAATATAATAATATAATAATATAATAATATAATAATATAATAATATAATAATATAATAATATAATAATATAATAATATAATAATATAATAATATAATAATATAATAATATAATAATATAATAATATAATAATATAATAATATAATAATATAATAATATAATAATATAATAATATAATAATATAATAATATAATAATATAATAATATAATAATATAATAATATAATAATATAATAATATAATAATATAATAATATAATAATATAATAATATAATAATATAATAATATAATAATATAATAATATAATAATATAATAATATAATAATATAATAATATAATAATATAATAATATAATAATATAATAATATAATAATATAATAATATAATAATATAATAATATAATAATATAATAATATAATAATATAATAATATAATAATATAATAATATAATAATATAATAATATAATAATATAATAATATAATAATATAATAATATAATAATATAATAATATAATAATATAATAATATAATAATATAATAATATAATAATATAATAATATAATAATATAATAATATAATAATATAATAATATAATAATATAATAATATAATAATATAATAATATAATAATATAATAATATAATAATATAATAATATAATAATATAATAATATAATAATATAATAATATAATAATATAATAATATAATAATATAATAATATAATAATATAATAATATAATAATATAATAATATAATAATATAATAATATAATAATATAATAATATAATAATATAATAATATAATAATATAATAATATAATAATATAATAATATAATAATATAATAATATAATAATATAATAATATAATAATATAATAATATAATAATATAATAATATAATAATATAATAATATAATAATATAATAATATAATAATATAATAATATAATAATATAATAATATAATAATATAATAATATAATAATATAATAATATAATAATATAATAATATAATAATATAATAATATAATAATATAATAATATAATAATATAATAATATAATAATATAATAATATAATAATATAATAATATAATAATATAATAATATAATAATATAATAATATAATAATATAATAATATAATAATATAATAATATAATAATATAATAATATAATAATATAATAATATAATAATATAATAATATAATAATATAATAATATAATAATATAATAATATAATAATATAATAATATAATAATATAATAATATAATAATATAATAATATAATAATATAATAATATAATAATATAATAATATAATAATATAATAATATAATAATATAATAATATAATAATATAATAATATAATAATATAATAATATAATAATATAATAATATAATAATATAATAATATAATAATATAATAATATAATAATATAATAATATAATAATATAATAATATAATAATATAATAATATAATAATATAATAATATAATAATATAATAATATAATAATATAATAATATAATAATATAATAATATAATAATATAATAATATAATAATATAATAATATAATAATATAATAATATAATAATATAATAATATAATAATATAATAATATAATAATATAATAATATAATAATATAATAATATAATAATATAATAATATAATAATATAATAATATAATAATATAATAATATAATAATATAATAATATAATAATATAATAATATAATAATATAATAATATAATAATATAATAATATAATAATATAATAATATAATAATATAATAATATAATAATATAATAATATAATAATATAATAATATAATAATATAATAATATAATAATATAATAATATAATAATATAATAATATAATAATATAATAATATAATAATATAATAATATAATAATATAATAATATAATAATATAATAATATAATAATATAATAATATAATAATATAATAATATAATAATATAATAATATAATAATATAATAATATAATAATATAATAATATAATAATATAATAATATAATAATATAATAATATAATAATATAATAATATAATAATATAATAATATAATAATATAATAATATAATAATATAATAATATAATAATATAATAATATAATAATATAATAATATAATAATATAATAATATAATAATATAATAATATAATAATATAATAATATAATAATATAATAATATAATAATATAATAATATAATAATATAATAATATAATAATATAATAATATAATAATATAATAATATAATAATATAATAATATAATAATATAATAATATAATAATATAATAATATAATAATATAATAATATAATAATATAATAATATAATAATATAATAATATAATAATATAATAATATAATAATATAATAATATAATAATATAATAATATAATAATATAATAATATAATAATATAATAATATAATAATATAATAATATAATAATATAATAATATAATAATATAATAATATAATAATATAATAATATAATAATATAATAATATAATAATATAATAATATAATAATATAATAATATAATAATATAATAATATAATAATATAATAATATAATAATATAATAATATAATAATATAATAATATAATAATATAATAATATAATAATATAATAATATAATAATATAATAATATAATAATATAATAATATAATAATATAATAATATAATAATATAATAATATAATAATATAATAATATAATAATATAATAATATAATAATATAATAATATAATAATATAATAATATAATAATATAATAATATAATAATATAATAATATAATAATATAATAATATAATAATATAATAATATAATAATATAATAATATAATAATATAATAATATAATAATATAATAATATAATAATATAATAATATAATAATATAATAATATAATAATATAATAATATAATAATATAATAATATAATAATATAATAATATAATAATATAATAATATAATAATATAATAATATAATAATATAATAATATAATAATATAATAATATAATAATATAATAATATAATAATATAATAATATAATAATATAATAATATAATAATATAATAATATAATAATATAATAATATAATAATATAATAATATAATAATATAATAATATAATAATATAATAATATAATAATATAATAATATAATAATATAATAATATAATAATATAATAATATAATAATATAATAATATAATAATATAATAATATAATAATATAATAATATAATAATATAATAATATAATAATATAATAATATAATAATATAATAATATAATAATATAATAATATAATAATATAATAATATAATAATATAATAATATAATAATATAATAATATAATAATATAATAATATAATAATATAATAATATAATAATATAATAATATAATAATATAATAATATAATAATATAATAATATAATAATATAATAATATAATAATATAATAATATAATAATATAATAATATAATAATATAATAATATAATAATATAATAATATAATAATATAATAATATAATAATATAATAATATAATAATATAATAATATAATAATATAATAATATAATAATATAATAATATAATAATATAATAATATAATAATATAATAATATAATAATATAATAATATAATAATATAATAATATAATAATATAATAATATAATAATATAATAATATAATAATATAATAATATAATAATATAATAATATAATAATATAATAATATAATAATATAATAATATAATAATATAATAATATAATAATATAATAATATAATAATATAATAATATAATAATATAATAATATAATAATATAATAATATAATAATATAATAATATAATAATATAATAATATAATAATATAATAATATAATAATATAATAATATAATAATATAATAATATAATAATATAATAATATAATAATATAATAATATAATAATATAATAATATAATAATATAATAATATAATAATATAATAATATAATAATATAATAATATAATAATATAATAATATAATAATATAATAATATAATAATATAATAATATAATAATATAATAATATAATAATATAATAATATAATAATATAATAATATAATAATATAATAATATAATAATATAATAATATAATAATATAATAATATAATAATATAATAATATAATAATATAATAATATAATAATATAATAATATAATAATATAATAATATAATAATATAATAATATAATAATATAATAATATAATAATATAATAATATAATAATATAATAATATAATAATATAATAATATAATAATATAATAATATAATAATATAATAATATAATAATATAATAATATAATAATATAATAATATAATAATATAATAATATAATAATATAATAATATAATAATATAATAATATAATAATATAATAATATAATAATATAATAATATAATAATATAATAATATAATAATATAATAATATAATAATATAATAATATAATAATATAATAATATAATAATATAATAATATAATAATATAATAATATAATAATATAATAATATAATAATATAATAATATAATAATATAATAATATAATAATATAATAATATAATAATATAATAATATAATAATATAATAATATAATAATATAATAATATAATAATATAATAATATAATAATATAATAATATAATAATATAATAATATAATAATATAATAATATAATAATATAATAATATAATAATATAATAATATAATAATATAATAATATAATAATATAATAATATAATAATATAATAATATAATAATATAATAATATAATAATATAATAATATAATAATATAATAATATAATAATATAATAATATAATAATATAATAATATAATAATATAATAATATAATAATATAATAATATAATAATATAATAATATAATAATATAATAATATAATAATATAATAATATAATAATATAATAATATAATAATATAATAATATAATAATATAATAATATAATAATATAATAATATAATAATATAATAATATAATAATATAATAATATAATAATATAATAATATAATAATATAATAATATAATAATATAATAATATAATAATATAATAATATAATAATATAATAATATAATAATATAATAATATAATAATATAATAATATAATAATATAATAATATAATAATATAATAATATAATAATATAATAATATAATAATATAATAATATAATAATATAATAATATAATAATATAATAATATAATAATATAATAATATAATAATATAATAATATAATAATATAATAATATAATAATATAATAATATAATAATATAATAATATAATAATATAATAATATAATAATATAATAATATAATAATATAATAATATAATAATATAATAATATAATAATATAATAATATAATAATATAATAATATAATAATATAATAATATAATAATATAATAATATAATAATATAATAATATAATAATATAATAATATAATAATATAATAATATAATAATATAATAATATAATAATATAATAATATAATAATATAATAATATAATAATATAATAATATAATAATATAATAATATAATAATATAATAATATAATAATATAATAATATAATAATATAATAATATAATAATATAATAATATAATAATATAATAATATAATAATATAATAATATAATAATATAATAATATAATAATATAATAATATAATAATATAATAATATAATAATATAATAATATAATAATATAATAATATAATAATATAATAATATAATAATATAATAATATAATAATATAATAATATAATAATATAATAATATAATAATATAATAATATAATAATATAATAATATAATAATATAATAATATAATAATATAATAATATAATAATATAATAATATAATAATATAATAATATAATAATATAATAATATAATAATATAATAATATAATAATATAATAATATAATAATATAATAATATAATAATATAATAATATAATAATATAATAATATAATAATATAGTAATATAATAATATAATAATATAATAATATAATAATATAATAACTGGCAGAAAAAAAATTAAACTATCCAACACTAAAATCAAATGAAGCAATCGTTAAACTAACAAAATTTACATTATACATGTCACATTCAGAGAAAAAGATGGACTCAAATTAAGCTCCCTTGGCCATTACTATGACATTTGGTACACCATAACGGGAACTCCAACTGGAAATAGATGCCAAATATTACATTATAACATTATCTCTATGGTCTCTATATTCACCATTTTGCTTCTTTAACAAATATAAAACACTGGACCAGGAACTTTTGCTTGAACTTCAAATATTTTGTGCCATTATTCTCTCGAACTACGTATTATTAACAATTAGTTTTTCTATATAGTTTAGGGTATCGGTAATTTCATGGTTTCTAGATGGTGGGTAATTTCATGATTTATACTTTGGGGTCCTTTTGTCCGCTTGGTAATTTAAGGAAATTTTGAAAAAATATTTTTAATTTCAACAAATAGTGTGGATCTGTCGATGCTTTAAAGAAATGCATCCTGGATGACAAACAAAGCACCAGCGTATCAGGATAACGAGTCGAGGAGCCTCTATCTCTGTATGGCAACTAGCAATTTATATTCTTTTATGGAATCTTCTCCGATGATAGGCATCGATAAATCAGAAACCACAAATTGCAGAACACTGCCTTGTGGCACTCTTGCCCTTACCTCTCTCAGTTCAGAATACTCATCTTCTTGTCTTACTCTGAAAATTCTTTCAGATATGTACGACTCGAGAAGGTCAACATATAGTCCCGGAAGCATAACTTTTAGTTTATGTATTAATCCCTCATGCCATACCTTATCGAAAGCTGCTGCCGCGTCCAGAAATAAGGTAGAACAAATTTGTTTATCTTCTAACGCCTTTTCTATGATGTCTGTAATTCTGTGAACCTGGTCAATTGTTGAATGTTTACATCTGAATCCAAATTGGTGATCCGGTATTAGGTTTCTACTTTTTTATTATTGGTGTCATTCTTCTCAGAAGAAGTTTCATGATATGATTGAGCTTCACATTTGGCGGTTTACCTGGTTTCGGTAGCATAATAACTTCTGCAACCTTCCAGGCAGAAAATGCCGTATAGCTTTCTTTGGTAGTTGCTTTAGAATTTCTCCTGTTAAAAGATCATATTCAGGAGCTTTTCCGATCTTCCGATTAAATTTTATTTCCCTATTAAATTTTTTCTGGGTTATTAGAGGAATTCTGCCCTCATAGTCGTTGCTTCCATTTTCGATTATAATATCCGATTCGGTCTCATTCGGTTGAAAAATACCAGCCAGGTGATCAGCAAACACTTCAGCTTTTGATTTGTTTTCCCTGGCCCACGAGCCATCACTTCGCTTAATAGGAGGGATCTGCATGATTGGGGTTTTCATTCTTTTGGTTGCCTTCCATAATGAGTAGTCAGTATTTTCATCAGCCGTCAATTTTCCAAGAAACGAAGAAAATGATTTATCATTTAACTTCTGAATTTCTCGCTTAAGCTGCTGTGATTTGTTATTTAGGATTGTCTTATCAGATGAACTCCTCGTTTGTTGCCATTTTTTCCTAGCTTTCCTTTTTTCTAAGACCAGGTTCCTAATTTCTCTTTGGTAGCTTTTACCATTAGTTTTGGATGCTGTTTCTTTAGTGTTATTCCACGCGGCTAATTGAATGATATTTGTGAAGTTTTCAACCTCTTCCTCTGGCTCCTTTACCGTTTTTAATCGGGTTTGTAGGTTAATATTCCTTTCTAATTCAGATCTGAACCCAGTCAGTTGTTTTATTAACAAGAGTTGCGGTCTTGCTTCCTTTCTAATTATCTTGTCGCTTATGGTAAGTATCACTGCAGAATGATCAGAGACCATATCTGAATTATCCTCTACTTCAATCAATCAAATTTGATGAAACTTGTTTTGATATAAAGAAATTCAGTAGATCAGAAGTTTTAACTGCGTCCGTAGGCCAATATGTCGGCTTGCCAGTGGAATGTATGTTACATCCCATTTCATTTATTGCATTTTTTAGTTCGTTAGCTTTGGTTGTTGTAAGCCTAGATCCAAAATCAACATGTTTTGCATTAAAATCACCATTGAAATGTTGTAGGATATTCAAGTAGTTTGATTTCTTCAGGTTGTATCTAGGCGTTGCTTGGTAGATGTCATTTCTACTACGGTATGCTGGGTTTCAGGTGATTGGTAATGCTGGCATTCATGGTGTTTAATATAGTTTTTTATTATAACAGCGGTTCCACCTCTTGCTTGGTTATTCGGATGAATTGTTTCGTAAAGTTGGTAACCCTGAATTTTTAAGTAAGATTGTCTTGTTGAGTGGGTCTCAGATATCAGACGCACATCGATATTTTGCATTTTTAAAAAGGCTTCAAGTTCATGTTTTTTATTTTTAATACCATGCAGCAATTCTCAATTTTTCTTGGTACATCATTTTGGAAGAAATAATTAGAATAATAAAGCAGAATTGCCCTGCTCCAATCTTTGTAGCCTTTCAAAAAAAAAAAAAAAAAAAAAAAAAACTGATTAAAAATTAGGTATTTTTTTCGAAAAATTTGGATGTTACTTTGTTTTTTGGGCGCAAACGACCACATATCATTGCTACAAAAATTATCTGCAAATAATTTTAAAGCAAAATTACAATTTTACCATTGATGAAGGCACCAAATTGATGAGAATCCAAATTTATTTCTGAATCATGCCCTGTGGGCAAGAGACAACGATTAAGAGTGAAGGTAATGTGAATAGGCATAATTTACATTATTAGTGACGTAAATCCACTTTGGATCATCATATAGTATAAAAACGCACATTTTATATGCTATACCTATACTCGACTGTAGAAATTATAGTCGATGCACAACAAATATTCACTAAAGGAATCTGATAATTAAATTCTCGTCTTGCCAACCTTGGTAAAGATGGATGCAATAAAACTAATTTTCTTCCTCTCTATTCTTTAATCTACTGATCATAATCAAGGTTGTCCACAGTTAAAGTTTTTTGTTTAAATTGCCGAATCTAGAATTTCAAACTTATTTAGTTACATTTTTGGTGTGCTACCTAAAACACGTCGAAAAACCGTAAATACGAAATGGTTCCTCTCCATAAATTGTTAATAATAACCGTTACAATTGTGATTGCAACATGTGCTCCGGTTAAAGAAAACGAAAATGAAGTGACCTTGAAAAAATATGAATTTAAACAGCTGAATGATAAAAATCAGTACAGCTTCGAGTAAGTAAAGTATGAATCTGTGGATTGGTTTATTTACATATAAATGAATTCTAGATACAAGACAAGCGATGGACAAGAACGCAATGAAGTTGGTAACTTTAAAACAGATGAAAATGGTGACACAAAATATTCGGTCGACGGATCATATTCGTACACGGGACCAGATGGTAAATTTTATTATGTTTGGTATACCGCTGATGAGAATGGTTTTCATCCAAATGGCTTCCATCTACCGGGTGCTACCGCACTACCAATAGCACCGCAGTTAAATTCTAACGCAATTAAATCACTGATTGGATAAATATTTTAAATGAATAAAAACGGTTTTTGAAAATTTAACTGTTAATTTTATTGTTTTAACCAATTAATGAAGCAATAGCATTTGGTGAAAGTCCAGGGGCGGCGGGTGCACCAAAAGCACCACTCGGAAAACTAGGAGCTTGCTCTACGATCGGATGAAATCCATTTTCGTCTGCTGTATATCGTATAATAAATAGTTCACCATTGGGGGCCGTAAACTCGTAGAAACCAGTTACAAATAACGATTTTTTGCTCGGATCCTCACTGTTTGGACGCAATTCTCCTTCTTCGGTGCGATGTTGGCCATCACTTAACTCATAACTATATAGAAAGAATGCAAATAATGATAAGTTTACTTTAGCTTTTCGGTAACACAAACACTCACTTAAAATGGTAACGATTTTCATTATCTAACGGAGAGTTTTGATAATTTAAAATTTTCACTGAATTATTATCGGTGACAGGTGTGGCCGACACTATTGCTAATACAATACATATTATAATAATCAACATTTTAACATCTAGAAGTTACTACACCTATCCTCGAATGCTTACTGACATACCGAAAATTGTAAGAGGTATCGCATTCAAATATGAATTTAAAAAGTGTGATGACATCATGAAATTTAAGCTAAGTTGACCAATGTAAGATGATTCGTGCAAATTAAAAATTCATCATTGGTGGATTAAAGCTAATAAAGTTTGATTTGTTTCTAGTTTTACCTTGGTTTTGTTTATTTAACCACTTTATGCGAGGGTCGTATGATAAGTATGTATATCGTTAGAACTAGTCAAATTTTTGAGCCGTAACGATGCCTTTAAGAAGATTATAAAATGGTTTCATCTCCACTATTTTGTCCCGTTTTGCTCTCCTCAAAAATTAAGCTTGCGATTTGTTTTGACTTAATACTTATCATACGATCCTCATCATACGTTTTTTTAACCTAGCTCATCAAATAATTCAATTTTTACGATATTCAAGTACGGTTAGTTAACGGAGAGTGATCCAAAAACGAGTTTTTGGTTATTCCGAATAAAATGTACCTACCTTAGGTCATGATTAGGATTTAGACACAGATTTTGATGAAAATTACAATAAAGTAGTGACCATTAATCTTAATTTAAGGACAAAACAAGAACTGAAATTTTTGGTTGATTAAGATTCTCAAATACCTAGACAATTTCACACATTTAATGCTTGCATTGCAAATTTGCATATCAATTCGATTGTTTGTTAATTCGATTATTTGTCTAACAACATTAGAATGATTTAATTCACTAAAAATATTTATTAACTAATCCACACATTCTTGAGTCCGATTACATGCTAATTGCACATTTTTCCTTTAACCGACGATAACAAAGTCATCAGCAAATTGCAAAATAACCGTGTCCACAGAATTAAAATAATGAACCGAGCTCGTATACAAATTTTACTCCCTTTCGGAAGTCAAATTTTCATCTGTCCCTCTAACTCGTAGTCCCTGCCACATAAAAATAACTTACGATCTTTTATGAAACCATACACCCATTCCTTCGAAAACCGAATGTGGCAAATGTCAAATACTTTTTTTTCGTTTCAATTGTAAAATGAAAAATTTTGTATGCATAATTTGTAATCCACATTTAGGCTTGTAACGATAAATGACTGTTTGAATGCCCGGTGATAGGAATGATACTTATGCGCGATTTACATTCAACAATATTTTCATGATGCCGATATTAAAAACGAAATAGTATGACAAATAAAATACTATGGAAACAATGAGAAAGAAACAAAACAGTTTTCAAATTTTATTTTGTCTATAGACAAGCATTTCATGAATTTTGGGCATTTCCAAACGAAAATATTAGCTCGTTTGTTTTTAAATAATATTTTAAAAAAATATTTAGAAAATGTTTTGCATCTTTTTGATTTACAAACATGTTTCATAATATAAATACACATAGTACTACCATGGTATATTAGACGTGCTAGATGTCGCTACTGGTATCGTTTTAAAATAAACAAAATATTTGTATATATAAAGTCGGCTAAATGTCATATATTCATACTAAATGTTGACGATATTCAATTGACGCGACATCTGGAACATCAATGGGTAAATTGTTTTTCTCTTATGATGGTAGTACTATGTGTATTTATATTATGCATGTTTTCATGTACATTTTCATAATTTACAAGACTTTATATAATATATTCTAACCGACAATTTGTTCCTCCATTTTACTTTAACAATTTTTTTTCTTAAATTCAAAATGATTCTATGCATTTTTTGCAGTACAATCTAGCATTGTATAAATACATATTAGTAAATACTGTAGTACTATCATAAGAAAAAAAAGTTTACCCATTGAAGTTCCAGATGTCGTGTCGATAGAATATCGACAAAATTTTAGATAAATATATGACATTTAGGCGATTACAAATACAAAAATATGTTGATTATTTTAAAACGATACCATATTAGCGACATCTAACATGTCAATTACTAACATGCAATGGTAGTACTATGTGTGTTTATACTATGAATCTTGTCATCACAATATTTTATATTGTGCCAGTTTAAAAGTGAATCGTTGCCTGTTTATAATAAAAGATGTCGATTCACGATCTGAAATAAAAAATTTGATATCGACATCTTTATTTTTCGGTTCGTGTCTCGGCTTACAAATGTCCATTTTTTTGCAAAAGTCGTGACTTCCTTTTTGTGAACAATTTTACAATGTTGTATCTCATGTTTTTTTGCAGATGTCGATTTTGTTAAATGTCCTATACATTCCGACTAATGTAAAGGGATTCAAAGGAAATGTACTATCGCTCAGCCATGCAAAAGAAGAAGCCATGAGATTACTTTTTATTAGAAACAACTAATCAAATTTACGAGCAAAAGTTTATCAAGGAGTTCAAGATTCGCCTAGTGAAAAAGATGGTGATGTTGCGACTATTGGGAAAATAATAATTTTACCATCCTTTTTCACTGGCGAACCCTTTGGTAATTCTAAAATGGAAATCATCATTTTTCATAACATTTACAGTAAATCCAAACTGGGATGAATTTAAAAATAAACTGTTACCTTTTTGATGTTCAAACGATCGATCAAATCTTATTTGTAGAGTATTTCGCTAAAAATTGAAAAATTTTCTCTTGTATTTACATAACCGCGATGTAGTAGGAATAGTTTTGCTTTTGTATACGTCATAGAATTTCAGAAACGTAGCATGCCATATTGCCATATCTTAGAGATCTTAGATGAGGCCGACCGTTTATACGATGTTGATATGTATGATCTAATTTGGTTTGAGCTGCTTAGCAGAAGAGGGATTTCCCTAGTTCTAGTAAATAATACATGTCACTAAAATGGTTAATGATTGTATTAAGTTTCTTGTGTAAATTATTTATAGATATCTCTTAGATCGTTTGAGGAAACGGCGAACTATAGTCATAAAGAGTAGAATGTCATTAAAAGAAAGTAGCAATTGAGTCAACATCAAATTCCATTGAAGGGAGAGGACCTGAGTGATGAAAAGGTATAAGCAGAATTTATTTAAGTTCCAGTGATACGAACCGGTGATAGGTAAAAACGTAACAATTGGTGACAGCGGTGGGATTAAGCATATTTAAAATAATTATGGATAAGTTAACGAATAATCGATTAAGGAAGGAGTTGGCTCTTTGTGATTTGTTAAACAGCGGTAGTACATATCAGCAATAAATAAGGCATCACGAAGCCATGATAAAAGAACGATTGGATCCGGACCAGCACGCATTCGACCTTATCAAATTGAACACAGTTAAGAAGGAGGAGATGATTGCTGGTGAGCAAAATGCATTAACGGAGATCTCATTATGCATTAATTGAGGCCTCAAAATACTTACTAAAACGAAGTATGTTGTTCATCATACATTCGAAGTATGTTGTTCAAAGTGTAAAAGCGGAAGTAGATTGTTAATGTTTATGGTGTATTTGATTTATAATTTGCAATTAACTAAATTTTCGGAGTAATTTTTGTTGTGTAAACATTCCGATATTTTTTTATTCCAAGTTTAAGCTTATTTGTGTTGTTTCCGCGTTTTAGCATACGGAGTATGCTGAAATACTAGTTTAAATAAATAAAAAATGTCTTGACCAAGAAGATGCACACAAAATGATCCATTCGATTTTTAACATTATCTTAACTCTCCCCACCTTAAAATCTACAACGTATAAGACAAAAATAAAATCGTTCATGGTTGAAGGCCATGTTGGCATGGTCATCACATGTTGTCAAGAATATACATATTTTTAAATTAAAAAAACTTTAGTCTTAAAAGTATTCTTGAATAGAGTTCATAAAATGTTAAGCATAAGTTTCATAATTTTTACGATTGTTGCACTCGGTGTTACATCGGCTGCGCCAGCTTCAGTTACAGTCGACAGTTACAATTTTAAATCGTTGAACGATAAAAATGAATATCAATACGAGTGAGTTGCTTTTATGTCAAAATTTGAACATTAGATTGAATAGTTCTAATTGTTGTTCGTCAAACATACAGTTTTACGCAAAGTGACGGACAATCACGTATGGAACAAGGATCATTTAAGCCCGATGCCAATGGTGTTGAAAAATTTGTAGTAACCGGATCATATCAATACTTGGGACCGGATAACGTACAGTATACAGTGTTTTATACAGCAGACGAAAATGGTTTCCATCCAGTCGGTGCTCATTTACCTGGAACGAATTCTTTAAATATTTTACCTGAACCATCTTTTCCCATACTTGGGATTCCAGCAAATGCAATAACCTCATTGATTGGATAAAAAAATAAAAAACGACAGATAAATTGCTCTACATATTTGTTTTTATTGAATAATTAGAGTGCACTATATTTTATACGGATTACCAATTTCACATAATTAGCCATCATTATATCACTTATATGTGATCTAATACATTTTGTTGATAAGATCTTATCACTTATTTGTACCATCAGGTATTAAAATATAATAACAATTGGGATCTAATTGGTTTGGATTCGGAAGTCCATCAGCACCGACTAGTGAGTATATGTCCTCCACTCTAGCTTTTGGTGAAATCTTATTGATATTAAAAAGGTCTAGCGGTAAGCCACTATCTTCCAGACTAAAATATAAAATCCATTAATTATTTTATGTATTGATAAAAAATTCTGTGAAATTAAAATTATTGCAAATTTTCATTTTTATTGATTGTATACGATCACAATTTAAGTGTTAAATTCAAGTATCGAAAGCTCCTCCATATCAGTATAAATACTGCTATTTTTACATTTCTACAAACAATTTGGATACACAAAATTTGGCTCTACAAAAAAAAATCTCTACTTCAATGTATAGTGTAGATTATTACACTATAATTTAAAGCTCCTTATTAAAAAGCATTAAAACTGTATCTGATGAATAGATATTCAAAACCTATTACATTATTTATTAGAATTATTCTAATATGGATTATTATGGAACGGAGCTTTCATTGTCAGAATCCTAGAAACTTGAAAAAATCGTATGATGTCTACTGAGAACTAATGCAAAAGACTTTACGTTTATTGTCTATCGTCCAAAACAAACTTGGTTTATGGTTTAACCAGTAAGCTTTTAGCATGTTATGAAAGCCAAAATGTTTAAAGTGTTTTGTCTTTCTAATCGAAATAAATAAACATTCACTAAACACTGAATTGATTTTTAAAAGCTATGCTCTCTTCAAAATTCTAACTAATATCAAAAGCTTAAGCACATTTTAAGCTTTCAAAAAATTAATAATTAAATCTAGCAGTATGATAAACATGTTTATCGCATTTTGGCTACATCGAACATTTTTTAGTATAACACATTAAACTTAAAATAATAAAAAAGCTCTATGAATAAAATTCCGTATACTCAAAGCTTAAAATAACGAAAACTTGGTTTCTAAACAAAAAATTGAACTGTAAAGGACGCTTGTCAATAAAGCTAAAAAACTTTAAGCTTTTATCCAAATAAAGTTCAAGTACTTATATTAATTAAAAGATCTTTGATAGAAACAACCATCTGCTTATTAATACTTATTGTATATTAAAATAAATTTCGAAGTTTCACGAAACAGCAGGAGCCTCAGGAGCTTTTGCAAAGAACCTGAGGCTTCTTGTTAAAATATTTATTCTTTCAAGCTTTGCAAAAATTACCTTCAAAATATTATTTAAGCCTGTTTGCCGAAGTTTCTATAAATACTTTTTTCCCTAAAAAGCTTTATTAAAAATATGATTAAGAATTTTTTAAAACTTAGGAACTTGTGTGAGCTTTTAATCACAAAAACTAATTTACCAATGTAGTAATTGTATATTACTTAATTGTAATAGTAAATTTTTCAAATGTTGAGCTTTTTCTATAATATTTTGTTAAAAGAAAAATTAAAATTTATTTGAGCTTTTAAATATACAAATTTTAAAATACGTAAAGCTTAAAAATTTTCACAAAAGCTTTATAATAAAATTTATACTTATATTAAGTTGCATACAGTAATTTTTAAACTGCAATTAAATCTGCAAAAGCTTACCATATCATACAAATGAGAAAAAGCTCTAAGTTGAAACGAATAAAATTGACAAAACAAGTTTAAAGTTAAGCGAAACCGTATAATATTTACATGAGAATAAGAAATTTATTAAATAAAAGCCCATTAAAGCTGCTATACATTTTTAAATAGTTAATTTCAGTTTTATGAGAATCACTCTGGTTTACTAACACTGGTGTTTAACAAATATAATAATGGAACTGTCCATTTTCTAGTAAATTACTTACATGCCTCCGAGAAGTCTCTGGGACCCTGCCAAAGGAAGGCCTCTTTCAGTTCCAGACGGTGCAGCATTTACAACCGAAACAATCAATAGCAACAATGTTAAAGTACAATTAACTTTCACCATTTTTCAAGATAAATTTTCTAACTTTAGAAGCTTTTGACTTTAAATATAAGTACTGCTAATATTTAATCGTGTAGCAACGTTATATATTTATACTCGGAGCTAGCATTACGTATTTTTGCAATTTAATACCAAAGTAATTTAAAATTCAATTAAAATTCTTCAAAATTTATTTGCCTTATTGGTAATCGCTTTTCTGTAATTCTATCAATTTTTAATTACTTTTTTATCATAAATTAGTCAAAGTATCAGTAATTTGGATCAGTATTGGAATTACCAATTAGAAAAATGCTTATTCCGTTTTGAGCTTTATTTTGGGAACGGTTATTTAAATTTTTTAGAAAGGTAATTTAATTTTCATATTTTACTCGAAAATGTCGGTCAGCTAAGAAGGATCTTGATGCAGTTTATAATCTAGTCCTCGGCACTATACTTTATCGAAGATTTGTGCTACGTCCAAGTTGATACTAGAACATTAATTTTATGTTGTCCTATGGATCTTCCATTATTTCTGTGATTCTGTTGATCTGTTATATAGTCTAATGTTTTTTGCTGAAACCGAATTGGTGTGAAAGAGTAAGATCTCTCCCTTCTATGGTTACTGCAAACATTATTTTGGACTGACGATCATTATCTCCAAATAACACCAAAGTATGATTCTGCGTTGCAAAATTTACTCTCCGACTGTAGCATGCCATCAATTTATGTAGGTCAGTTTCGAGTATATAAAGAAGAGTTGAAAGTAACACTAATCATGATGACTACGATTAAGCTGAGACTAGCCGACAGACGAGACGTTATCTCTCAACATTTATTGTACATTATGACAATTGTAAGGCCGGTTATGAAAAAAATACAAGAAGTACTGGCAAAATTTGCAAGATAGCGACTAGGCTAAAATAGGCGATGGACAAACAAAGCAGTTGACACAACCAAGGATTCTATTGTGCATACCGCGTTTAAAATATCATTTCTTAAAATATGCCTTAAAACATGTTTAGAGTGGAGTTATTGCAACAAGAGTGGAGTTACTGCATCATCGATTTATCGTCAACTTCAGTACAATTTAGCTGGTCCGACGTTGTGGCGGGAAATAAAATTATGCGATCTATCGAAAATTATAAGACAATCCGATCAACAAGTTTTAACTGAAATTAGATACAGGGATATGCTGGATCAAGCTAGATAGTGTTTAATTGAGTCGCTCTTTGTATCTGAAGAATTTGCTCAATGGGAGTGTCATAACGGATTCAGATTGTTTCTTTAAAATACTTTGGTCAACCAATATAATAAGTCCGTGTTTAATTGATCTCCGCTTATCGAAATGATAGCTGTCGATATTTTTTTAGGTTACAGCGGACCTGTAAAAATAGTTCAACAGCTACTGCACAAGAAGTTAGTGCTCGATGCTGGGGAACTATTGTTTGGGTTGCCGGTTTTGTTTGGCAAAACAATTTAAAGGACCAAATCAACGTAATACCAGAAATTTGAAATATTTCACGTATAAGTACACCGCATATGAAAATTATGCGGTGTCACACCAGCCGTTGTTGTAAACTCCAAGTCCGTTGAACTAAATGCGATCGAAGATATCTGCTCAGTTATAATTGCACATAAAAATTTCGTTGCAAACTGTGCATTAGAAGACACCATAGTTTGCTACATAAAAATAATTCAAATAACGCAAGCAAACGCCGTTCAATGTGACAGCCACACTGTAATATCATCAACATCAAAATAGGAAGCTTTATAGTCCCAACTGCCTTGCTGCCTATAATCGATGAATTAAACCATAATTGCTTATGTAGAGCATTACTGGATTCTAGGTCACAAGTATCTTTTATGAAAAAAAAATTTGTGCACAAAGACTGCTTCAACAAGAAACCAAGCAAAACTGAATATTATGAGCATTGATGCCGCATTATCATTGAAGAAGATCCAACCATTGAAATCGAAACATTCTTCCTAAATAAACCACTAGACACACCAAAATAAACCACCAACTTCACGATGCATCGATATTGATTTTTTTTTATAATTCTGATATATATATATATATATATATATATATATATATATATATATATATATATATATATATATATATATATATATATATATATAAATATCTCAAGCCAGGAAGGATCACAAATGCAGCAGTAACATTAACGATTGGTTGGACATCCAATAGTATTGCCAGCAAAAGATGAGCTCACCAAATTAGTCGTAAGGGAACATCTCATGCTTTATCTGCTTACTGGAACAACTTTCAAGATTGCCACATGGCTAGGACCTGCTATCGGGGAAACCCCAACTCCCATTTTTTATTAATGGATGAGAAAACTTTCCAATTTTTCCCACCAAACACTTTCCATTTTGGTGGAAGCTGCCGTCAAACAAGCCTAATACCACTTGGGACTTGTGATTTACGGCCATATGCTTGTGTATCCAGAAATCAAATACTACAGGAGATTTACTTAGTTTGGTGGTAAATTCACAAAATTCTTCATCTGAGACCATTCCTGTGGGAGGTATGCTACCAACGATTGAATCTGGAGAAAACAGGTAATCAAGGTTATAGTAACGGCTGAATGTGAAACCAAATTTTCTATTAAGGATTTTCCAAGAATCACGACCAGTTTGCAACGCAAAATCAAAATCCTATCCTCAAGGACATTTATCGAGCAATCAAGTTGGTATATTTTGGTAGATGCTGATTTTTTTCCAAACTTGAGAATGGTTCAGATCAATTAAATCGCCCAGGATCCCTACTTAAAAAGGTATAGGATTCGGTTGGGTTTACTTCATGGAACATCGATTTCGTGACTCCATATTTGAGGAACTTTACCACAAATTTATGCTTGAGTACCAAGAACCTCCTCTCCACATGGAATCAGTTACTCCAGCAATCGCAAGTTATCAGAATTCTACTATCACATCAAGACGTGAATCGACATTCTAGAATTTTAACAAAGTTAAGAGTTTTGCAAAAAGCTATTCTAGGGTGTTTCTTGTCATCGTTTTCTTGGCGGATGTGGACAAAATTTATCGCTAAGTCCAGTTATCGAAAGCTGACACAGCATTGATTGATTGGTTTGGAGTATACGACCAAGCTTTAAGCTTATGCATCCATTTTTACATACACTAAAAAGGATGGGACAGAAGAGTTAGATATATTATTAAAATCGTTCTAGATACAGATACTTTACCGCGACCAATAGTTAGTATTAGATATTCGTTGATTTGATAGTTCAATTATATTCTAATGTAATCAGAATCTGCAGTCTGCATCCATTCATCTATAATCTGCAATGTTTCACTGAAAAAAAAAATTATAAATGGACTAATTTCTCCAAGCCAATTCATCCCATATTGTAATATAGGCAGAGTGTGCTGGAACTCCTTTAGGTATTACTTCAGGATTGCTGTATCTCGATAGTTAAAAGAAGGACCTTAAATACCATGATGGATAAAATTGACTACCGATGTAAGTAACTTTTTTTTTCTGGGTTGCAAAAGGGAGTTTTCATCACCTAATTACGATCGGTGATCACGATGAACTCAACTATGACCCCCTGTTGTAGTGCAGAATCCATGGGCCGAACCATCGTCCATGTCAGTACAGGCTGGCATGGTGCAATGCTTTGCGCAGATGGATATTTAAAATGGCGAAGCTTTTTAAATTCGTGCGTCGGAAGCTCTTTTTTCTAGCCACTTTGCCGTTTAATGTTCCGCACCAGCCTACTCAGTGCGATGGTCACTTTTGTCACCTATTCCAAAGAACACTTGATCTGTCTTCCAAATTTTATCTTTTTATACAGATGCTCTCCATAAGACATTTGACGGACGTGTTAGTCCTGGTATGGCATACGTACTTAATCTCCGTATTTGAAACTTCCAGGTTATCCTACTTTTCTTTTAATGCACCTAGCACTTGTGCTTAAAATTGGCCCTCTCCCGGTTTAATCTGATTAAAGAGGTTTCAGTTTTACCCTTGGTTTTATGCATATTTTCCTTTGTCTCATATTTTGAGGTAGTAGCTTCTTTGACTGAAATACTAAACGTCCATGTTTGTGAATCTTTGCCTTTATTTTGCTTTTTAACCTATACCGCTACAACTGGCCTAAGTTCGGTTGCCCAGGTAATTTTTGATTCAGTAGGACTGTTTTTTCCACCTCCTTCTAGGTGTGCCAGTTGTTTAATAACTTTGTGATACCACATATACTCACTGAACGATGATGGAATGACATTGTCCGCGGAAAAAAATATTCTCCTTAATTTTTAACAAATCATCTTTATAGTTTTCTTGCCCAAAGTTTTTTATGTAGGATAAACGCCGCATAGTAAACAAAATCACTTAAGCAACAGTTAATAATCCAGGTTTAATAGAACGCATTAAGAATCGGACCAAGTTTACGTTTGCTCAAAATAAAATGGCCTGTATGTGGAGCGATGTCACTGGAATTGAGGATGAAAGCCACAATCAAGAGTATGCAGAATTTAAAAATCACTCACAAGTCAAATTTATTGATGCAAGAAAGCCTCCTGAATCAAAGTGGATTTGTAAATAAAATGACGTATTTTGTCAGTTAAACGGTCATTTCATTTGATTTTAGTGTTAAATAATTTTTTTGAATCGATAATTAATAAACGTTATTGCAATGGGACGTTTGTGTAAACGGAATTTGTAGAAGCCACTTCTGAAAAGCATATCTTATTTGCCACAATAAAGCAATTGGTGCCGATGGATTCGTCAGCTATCTTGAAAACCACGCAAGGTATAATAAAACAGCCTACTACCAAATTATGTTTTCTGTCTATAAAAGTTTGGCTCTTGGTTGCATTTATTTTTAACAGCTTTATAGACAACAAGATGATTTTTAAAATCAGCACCAAAATGTATCGATTTTAACCGGTTCGTTGCCTTTTCATTCTATCATTGACAATATATTGACACATTCAACTTCTTCTATTCGTTTTTTTTTCTAGTATACTATCTTAAAGGTTAAATAGTTAAATAAAATAGTTTTAAAAGTTACCGGTTTTCTATTTATGGAATTTGAAAATTATATCTACACCACCGATGCCATTGCATGTGCTAATTAATACATAATTAATCCGTATATGCAGTCAAATTAGAAACAATTCAAAATTCGTTGCAACAAGATAAGTTTTTCACAATCATGAGCATCCCACTAATTATTAAGTAATTTGCTTATTACAGATAAAAACTTTTGATCGGACTGACATTGGATTAACGAGGTCAATACACAAAATGCGCTCTCTTACATTTTTTAACAGATTATAAAAAATTAATGAGGTAGCTGACCTTCGGGATGGTCAGTAATATTTATACGATATTCAAGTTGAATAAGCACCATATGTTTATTAGTTAAATAGAAACGCACGATTGTGTGTAAAAAATAGTCAGTTTCATAATTTTGAAACAAAGTCGGTGAGCTAATCAAATCGCAACCAAACAAAGGTTCAGTTGTATAAATATTTTTGAACGGACAAGTTCATTAGAAGTGAAAAATAAAAATGAAATTCGTACTTCTGATATTATGTGTGTTCGTCGCATGGATTAATAGTGCACCCACTGTCGAACCCGATGAAACAATTTTACGCTACATAAATGAACCATATAATGGTGTTGATGGTGGATACAGTTTTGAGTGAGTACAGTGATGTGTGTGTGATTTGTATTTAAGTTTTTATCACGTTCACCTTTTCAGATACGAAACTCGAGATCGACAGTTGCGTAAGGAGGAGGGTGTATTTGTTAAAATCGGCGATGATCAAGTGGTGCTACGTGTAACCGGATACTACGAATATGCTGGTACAGATGGCAAAAGGCGTCTTGTCGAATATGAATCGGACGAAAATGGATATAGACAAAATGTAACGATTTTAATGAAACCGAGTCGAAATCGTATAACACCAAATGCACTTAAATCGTTGATTGGTTAATACATCGAGCCGTTTTTAGTTAATAAATTTTAATAAACTTTTAAACTTTTGGCTTTTAAATTTTTTATGATTAGTGCTCAATGAAGGTGACAAGCGTATTCTCTTTAATTAGGACGTAAATTCCTTAGATCGTTTCTAAAGTCAAACTACAGTGATTATAGTTGCAGGGGTAACCGAAAATCAGTATTTGGTAGTCAAGTGATAATACTAAATAGTGGGCAATGAAATGGCAAGCAGACTCCCGTTGCACTTAGCGAATAAAAATGAAACTTTCTTAGTAAATTTATTACGTGAATCGCAGCTTAAATTTTCCATTTAACTTCCATTCCCTTCTTTAAATGTTACAATCAAAGTGTTGTGTTGCAAGCTGCTTATTGACGTTAAATATGTTTATTTGGGCTGTTATTTGGACCACTCTATAGTCACCGTTTTTCATCGTTCTGGATTCCGGTTTACAAAAGCAGCCAAAATTCTTCGGGCTAAACATTTCAGTTTTCAATAAAAAATTTCGAATTCATAATCATGTCTTTGCACCAATTTACGCTCGCTTCACTCGGAGTTAAATTTATGACGCACACTTTCGTTTTCCGTTATAACCTGTCTCTTTTTTTTACTACCTGTATTCAGTAATTCAAAAAAAATTTTTGTAAACCACATAATTCAATACATTTGTGAATTAAATCTAAGCGAGCTATTTAGAAAGCAAATAAAAGACTGATTTAAGTCAAACATTTAAGTCAGTCGACTTAAATCAATACGTAAAGTAAAATGTTACTAAACTTAAAAACGTTTGTTTACTTCTATATTCTAATTTTTTATAATTTATCTTAAGCTAGTGTTGAATTGATGCAAAACTACATTAAGTGACTTAAGCTTAAGCTACTCTAAACTTATAATTATTCTTTTTGAATTTAATCTAATCAAATTAAGCTGCAAGTAAATATGTAACTTAAGTCAATTAAACAAACTGATTTAAGTCTGATTAAATAAATATATGTGACTTAAACGAAAAATATCTTTATGAAACAATTAACATTAGCAAATAGAGTTTAGCTTAGATTAATCAAAGCTAGAAAATTGTTAACTTAATCTAAATATATTTAAAATAATTATGCGGATTAAGTCAATACTTTCAAAAATAAGCTAGAACACATTGAATATTTGTATTACACGAAAAATCAAATTATTAATTAGCTAATTATTTTAAGCTAGTGATGGAATGCAACTAAAGCCACTTTATTTACATAGCGCTTTTCTTAACTAAACCAAAATGCATGGCTAAAGTCAATCAAACCAAATTACTTAAGTAATATGGTTAAATCGACTCAATTAAGTCAAATATTAAAAAAAATGTGACTTAAAGTGAATTATATTCTAAATCAAAATTCGCAATACCATTTGTGGATTTTGTTCATCAGCTACCTATTAAAGTCAACGATTAAAAGTTTAACTTATAAAAGTATTTGCTTAAGCCGCAAATCTAGTTTAAAATTTAAATTCAACTTAACGATGCACGAAGTAAATTTGTAACTTATTAAGTCGATCAAATAGACTTAAACACAATATTGGACTTATGATTAAATTAAACATAATCCAGCTATGAAGAACAAGTAAAATAAACCTAGACTAAGATCTAACGTTAAATGTGACTTTGTGCACAATCTGGTGTCGTGAAGCGAGAAACAATGTTTAGTAAGAATAAGATGAATTCAATAATAAATAATAAATAAAATTAAAAAAAAAATGTAGCAAATCTAGGCAAACAATGTTTAAGTAAATATATGGCTTAAGTCAATTTTTTTGACTTAAGTAACATTTTAAAATCAACACAATTAAAACAAAACCTTTCGTAAATTATGACTTAACATGGTAAATTAAAAACGTAACTTAAGTCAAATAAAACTAAATTAAGTCGCATTGACTTAAATCAAAACTAGGAGACTTAAATCAGTACCTGATTGGATACTTACACTTACACGGGTATCATACACGGAAAATTAAATTTAAAGTGTCTTCTTAGATGAATTTAGCTTATTAGTTTAAGGTAGAATTTAACAGCTAGTAATATAATGTTTGCGGTCATAAAATACTAATTTAAACCACATAGCCTTTTCTGAACGCAACCACTTCAAAACAAGCACAAAAAAGTATATGACTTAAATCAACAAAATAAAGTCAAAATGAAAATACAATGTGGCTTTACACTTAAGTAGTGGACTTTTTTTAGCCGAAGAATAGCACAAAGTACGCATTGACGGCAGATTTTTCCTCAACCTATTTACCGTTTATTGACCAAAACTGATCAAGTACAATTGGCAGTAAAACCTGAAGTCCGAAATGCAGATGCTTTCTATGTAGATATGTGAGTATAGTGATTTTGTTATAAAATGCCTAGGTGGGAGCAAAATGTGATGCTTCGCTGAATAAGCTTGTGATGAAAATTGTAGTCGACCTTCAATGCAAATGAAGGCAAATGATACCATCTAGAAAGAACATCTTCGTAGCACTCATGTTGAACCTAATATACATGAAGTTGTCCGCCAGTCTCATAGTCCATTGTGTCGCGCGGTCTTTGTATTCGATTCTAAGGAGATAATTTTAGTTTTTTTAAGTGACAGACTTGCGGCAGAGAAAAAATTGAAAATTGAGATTAGCATAAATGTTGAATGACACTGACCCGGTTAGCAACAAACGTGTTGTAATTAGTTGGATTACAATGAATCAAATTTACTGTTGGAATACTCAAAAGCTCTGACCATCAGTATAAATATTGCATTTCGACAAATAATTTGCAGGCAAAAAATTGCAAATCAGCAAAGGGGTTAGCCTTTGCAAATTTGCAAATTTTATTGTTTATTTAATAGAAGACGTAATAGTGGTCCGATTGTGATGAATGATGCCTTAATCAAAAGCTCTGACCATCAGTATAAATACTGCATTAAAATATACATTTCGCAAATAATTTGCAGGCAAAAAATTGCAAATCAGCAAAGGGGTTAGCTTTTGCAAATTTGCAAATTTTATTGTTTATTTAATAGAAGACGTAATAGTGGTCCGATTGTGATGAATGATGCCTTAATCAAAAGCTCTGACCATCAGTATAAATATTGCATTTAAATATATATACATTTCGACAAATAATTTGCAGGCAAAATATTGCAAATCAGCAAAGGGGTTAGCCTTTGCAAATTTGCAAATTTTATTGTTTATTTAATAGAAAACGTAATAGTGGTCCGATTGTGATGAATGATGCCTTAATCAAAAGCTCTGACCATCAGTATAAATACTGCATTAAAAAATATATACATTTTGACAAATAATTTGCAGGCAAAAAATTGCAATTCAGCAAAGGGGTTAGCCTCTGCAAATTTGCAAATTTTATTGTTTATTCAATAGAAGACGTAATAGTGGCCCGATTGTGATGAATGATGCCTTAATCAAAAGCTCTGACCATCAGTATAAATACTGCATTAAAATATATATACATTTCGATAAATAATTTGAAGGCAAAAAATTGCAAATCAGCAAAGGGGTTAGCCTTTGCAAATTTTATTGTTTATTTAATAGAAGACGTAAGCTCTGACCATCCGTATAAATACTGCATTAAAATAATATATATTTCGACAAATAATTTGAAGGCAAAAATTTGCAAATCAGCAAAGGGGTTAGCCTTTGCAAATTTGCAAATTTTATTGTTTATTCAATAGAAGACGTAATAGTGGCCCGATTGTGATGAATGATTCTTTAATCAAAAGTTCTGACCATCAGTATAAATACTGCATTAAAATATATATACATTTCGATAAATAATTTGAAGGCAAAAAATTGCAAATCAGCAAAGGGGTTAGCCTTTGCAAATTTTATTGTTTATTTAATAGAAGACGTAAGCTCTGACCATCCGTATAAATACTGCATTAAAATAATATATATTTCGACAAATAATTTGAAGGCAAAAAATTGCAAATTAGCAAAGGGGTTAGCCTTTGCAAATTTGCAAATTTTATTGTTTATTCAATAGAAGACGTAATAGTGGCCCGATTGTGATGAATGATTCTTTAATCAAAAGTTCTGACCATCAGTATAAATATTGCATTAAAATATATATACATTTCGACCAATAATTTGCAGGCAAAAAATTGCAAATCAGCAAAGGGGTTAGCCTCGCAAATTTGCAAATTTTATTCAATAGAAGACGTAATAGTGGCCCGATTGTGATGAATGATGCCTTAATCCTTAATCAAAAGCTCTGACCATCCGTATAAATACTGCATTAAAATAAATATACATTTCAACAAATAATTTGAAGGCAAAAAATTACAAATCAGCAAAGGGTCGTGGCCCGATTGTGATGAATTATGCCACCTCAGATTTAACAATTTTTAACAAAAAAATTCTTATTTAAATTTTTGTGTTGCGATATTTTTAACACTTTTTAACACTTTTACTGGATCACTTAGCATTATTATATTAGCGCTCGTTTACTTGTTGAATAAGAATTGATTTCTGCAGCAAATTAGTCACACTTGTATATCATAGTACCTTGTTGGTTTTGAACTTTTATTTATGGTTTTATTATATCAAAAATGTCGATGTGTGAGTGAATTAGTCTAAATGCATCAACGACGTCACATGTCCAAACAACTAATTTTAGCCTCTGCATAATTCATTGTGCTTTTTCTCTCTCGACTCTATGTTTCCCCACTTCTTTGTAAACGCAAATCGTTTGCGAATGTTATTTGTTTATTGAAGCATGTTAATCATTATGCATATCATTATGCATATCGACGAGCACTTTAAAGTGTCCTAAATTTTTTCTTCTTGGAACAAAAATGTATTTTATCCATTAGAGGTGTCCATTGGCATATATGGTGTTCAATAATTCTTATGTTGTATATAGGTATCCTAACTTAATAGAATCATTAAGCGAAAAAATCGATTACGTTGTGGATAAAACCAAGTTAACCTTTAAATGACCTTTAAAATAAAATGATTGTATATCAATATAATGCATCTGGTAGTATTATTTTTTTATTTTAAATTTAAATAATTCACTAGTGACATTTACAGTTTTTAATTGTGATACTATCTGGTTCGATGACCGATGCACAATTAATTAAGTAGAAATGTTGGGGGTGTAAAAGAGATTTTTTATTCTATGCACGATTTAACAAGCACTGGTGAAACTAATAAAAGAAACTGTCAAAGAGTTGGTTGTGCTTCGATCCCAGAACAGCTACAAAATGGGAATTTAAAGTGTAGTGTTTTAACAAATTATACAAAAAATAAAGCAGCTGACCTTTGATCAGTAATATTTTGGAAATTAGGATAAAAATATATAGTTTCACGAATACTTTTGATCGGACAAGATCATTAAAATTTAAACTAAAATGAAATCGGTACTTTTAATATTTTATGGCGTCTTCGTCACATGGATTAATTGTACACCGATTGTAGAACCTGATCCTTCAATTTTACGCTACATAAACGAACCGTATAACGGTGTCGATGGCAGATACTATTTTCAGTGAGTACAGTAATGTGTGTTCGATTTATAAAGATAGACAATCGCGTAACGAAGAGGGTGTTTTTGTAAAAATCGGCGATGATAAAGTGGTGCTACGTGTAACCGGATACTATCAATATGTTGGTACTGATGGCAAAAAACGTCTTGTCGAATATGAATCGGACGAAAAAGGATATAGGCAAAATGTGAAAATTATAATCAAAACAGGTACTGATCGGATAAATCCGAATGCACTTAAATCGTTGATTGGTTGATACATGGCCGTTTGTGAATAATCCCATGCTAAGTTTTTAGTGTTTTTACATTTGAAAGAAGAGTTAAAATTAGTATTTCTTTAATAATAATAGTGCTTCATTTATAAAAGTTTTTTTTATTCATTTATAGAGGTTGTTGAAAAATCATGAGATAATCGAAGTTGCCAACGGTTGGTGTATCTCAACATTTTTGGAAAACATACATCTATGGGAGTAATTTTTTCGGATACTTGTTACTTTGTCAAAATGCACTTGGGATAGAAGATCTCGAAAACGTATCTGTGGTCAAGTCGGACACTACTTCTTTCGAAAAGACAAAAACTTCTTTACAACTCTCTTATAGATTATTGCTACATGTCCCGTTTTTGATTTCACTATCACGTGGCCGGTGAAATCAATCCAAACACCTTGATCCAATGATATTTCCACTTTTTGTTCTTTGGACAATATGGCTGGACAACTAATATGAATCATTCAAAATTACAAAATTACATCATTACAATTTTATTCCCATAAAATTGCAGTCCGTTTCAACGTTTTTAATCCTTTAAATTATTATGGGAAACTATATCAGTAATACTTAGTTTATTGCTACGCTAGAGTTGAAGCTAATAGATTAAATTTTATACGAACCAATCAGCGATTGCTTCGTGTGGAATCTTATCAAAGTCTTTTAGATTATGTCAATAACTTAGCTGAAAATAGAAATGTTAGTGTAGGTAATTTGTACATACTGCTCTCTTCTTTTACTGGTGGGCCACGGGTTATGGGTAAATTATATCAAGATAATATGGCGACGTCCTCCTACTAATTTCAAGGGTTTTAAGAACAATCTTCTGGAAGTCTTTATTAATCAAGGTAAGACTGAAAATGAAGCTTTGGCTTATTGCGTATTATAATTAAAAGAGCAGTGTGAGCAAGCAGGATTTGATTTATTCTTACTTTTAGCACTTCATAATGCAACCGAAATCGTAAATCAAAACATAAATTTTGCTCCTATTATAACAACAACTAAACCTAATCTGTGGGAATTACTTTCAGAATGTCGCAGCATCAATGATATTTTCATCCTTACATAATCGAATTTCTCAAAAGTGATGGACCTGGTGGAAGTGGAAAAACATTTTTATACCGAGCGTTAATTCAAAAAATCGATGCAGAAAATAAAAATGTATTATGTGTTGCATGGACAGGAATAGCAGCAACTCTTTTACCCAAAAGAATGACATGTCACTCTGCGTTTTAATTGTCTCTCAATATGGATGCCGTGAAATTTCCACAACTAACTCGCAAAAAACGTGAATTTGGGATGAAGCTTCAGGCATAGCACTTGAAATTGTGGACATGAGAGCAATAAGTGATCCACATTTTAGAAGTTGGCTTTTGAACGTTGGTGATGGGAAGAATTTTGATACCTCACACACTTAAAAATCACAATTCTCTATTCCAATACCTGCAGGTTATATTTCCGATGATCATGGTCAACTTTATACCGAGATTCTTTAAAAATTCAAGTTTACGAAGCACCACGTCAGGGAATAGAAAATGATGTTACAGTAACAGACAACATAGTATTGAGAAAAAAAGTCTGGGAAGTATTTTTAAAGCGCGTGTAGTCAGATTTAAAATTTTTCTGGGATGAAAGTTTGGGATAACTTCAAGGCGGGCATTTAACGCATAGCTGGTTTTTGAATATTCTTCGCATACAATATCTCTTTATCTTTTGATACTTGGTTCGTTTCTAGAATATTCTCTAGTTGCCATAATCTTTGAAGTGGACTATGAATATAAATTTATGTCCATGGAATATTGCACGGAATGAGGTTGTGCGTCATTTCAGGACACTTTTGACCCATCAAAACAAAAAAGGGCCACTTTACTAAAACATTTTTTTTTATTAGAACTATTTCTAATTGTTCTATCGATATTTGCTTAATTATGCGAAAACACTTCTAACAAAGTGAACAACTTATGGATATGATGGCCTTCAAACATTTTGCAATTTTCAATTAAATGGATTAAATGACATTAGATGTCACCGTTTTGGGAGGCAGTGATATTTAAAAAACGTAAACCAAGACTCAGATCAGTCTCACTCTATTGCAATGTGAATGTCATTAAAAAAATTTAATTATGTTTATTCTAATCATAACACAAATAATTTGACATTTATATACTGAACATTAAACTGTCAAACAGTTAAAAAAAATAAAATTAAATTACTGTCGTAAAGCACAAAAATGTAATGTTGAACTATTCAAATAGCTTATAAATCATAATTCTGTTAAAATGTAGGTCATACAAGGGCTCTTCCAAGAGTATATAAGTAAACTGTCCCGGTAAAATATTAGTCAAAAGCAGACTAACCCATATAAGCTTTAGAACATTATCGCATTAAAGTAAAATGTTTAAAATATACTGTATGTTAGCATTGTTGAGCTTAATTGCTGTAAACATATATGCTGAACCATGTGGAACAAATGTTGAATATCGAAGCAAAGATTCATCATCGTCTTCAGGTCAGTCAGATGATACTTAGTAAGTATATCCAAAAGTATATCAAATCAAAGTGAGGCTGTCTTTTTGTATGTCTTTTTGTTTGCAGTCCACGACTTTCAAGACAAAACATACCGTTTAGAAGAATGCATGAAACTTCCACCGGACAAATTTGGAACTACCACCACAAATAACATATTTGATGTCACATTTGGATTACTTTATTGTTAGAACTTCATTACACCGTTTTGCTTGAATAAAATATTTTAATCGCTTAAAATGTCGTTTCATTAATTTTCAATGTCGATATCGTTTCAATGATATCGACATTGAAAATTAATCGTCCGATTACGTTGACTTTGTAAATTGATATCAAGATTTATACTTTGCGAATAATTTCCAAATTTTAAATGCCCGGAAAATTTACTGTCAAGGAACATGGCAGTGGTACTAAACAAAATCACTAAACAATTTTCACCGTGGTTTTATTCCTCATGCCGACGGCAAACCAGTCAAACAACTGGATGAGTCGATTCTACATCCAAATACTGAGTTGCAACTAGCCGTTATGGTTGATGCTTTTGACTTTGCACTCAGCGACCACTCATCTTTGCTCAGTGCGACTCACTGAAACTTAACATCTTACAGCGCTCACGACATAAAGAACATCTTATGGCCTATTTTGCTGTCAAACATTTTTGGCATTTCCTCAAAGAACGAACTTCGACGTGGTTCACTGACCATAAACTATTGATTTTCGCTTTTAAGGAAAATCTTGCCAAGGCGACGCAACAGTAACACCGACATCTTGATTTCGTAGGTTCATTTATAACAGATATTCAACATGTGTCTGGGATAGACAATGTCGTTGCCAACATTTTACCACACTTAGGCAACAATAGGTTGAAAAAATTGTTGGAAAAAATAAATTCATCGTTAAAATTCCATAAATTACACTTTTTCGGCTCAGACAAATCAATATACAACAAAATACTTACAGGTGTTAATCGACCTGCATTCAATGTTGCTACATTCATCAATATATCGAAACTTTTCCAACAAATCATTTTAAAATCCCATTTTCATCCTACATATCGAATTTCATCATAATCGGTTAAGAACTCGCCGAGTTCCTCCCTAATTGGCCATATTCCAGAACTTTCCTAAAAATCATTTTAAGTTTAAATCACATGTCAAAATATCCTGTTTTGAAATATCCAGTTTTGTACCATATCTCGTTTTGTACCTTATCTCGTTTTGAACTATCCAATTTTGAAATATCCAGTTTTGTACTATATCTCGTTTTGTCAAATTCTATTTTGAAATATCCAGTTTTAAAATGTTCAGTTCTGAGTGGTTCCCATTTAATCCGTAGACAAATTGCGTGATTAGTGAAATGCTAAAAATTCTAATTCAGGAAGAGTGTGATTACTGGAAACATGTCTTGAGATGGGTTGTAGCTGTTGTTCGTACGTTAGCAGAACGTGGCTTAGTTTTTATAGAAACAGAATAAAAATTGCTGTGTCATCCGCAAATGCATGGACTTCCAAAGCTTTTGCATTCTTTAGATAATATTTCGGAGCTTTCAATTTGTTCGTTAGGTTTACTGAGATATTAACCAAATATGTTTGCTTTATTTGCATCACTTTTTGCCCAGTTTCCATTAGGAAACGATTTGGAGGACAAAACAGTGTAGATTGTTTAGGTTACGTGTGGCTTTCCTCTGTAACTTTTTACTGACCGTTTTATCATTAAGAGCTGCTGAATATTTTGCGATTTATATAAACTGAGCTGCTGAATTTAGCATTCGTTGCCGCCTATTTTAATACATCCGTTAGGGTTTCTATTGCCACATTAATTTTATCTTTTGTTTTAAGAGCGACTTTTAATCAACACTCTCTGGTTAATGTTTGGACTTGAATTGAGTCGAATTAGTATGTTGATTTGTCAGAAAAATAGGTGACGTTAGTTTTAGAATTTGCATGTTAAGTGTTATGAATACCGGTGAATGATCAAAAGGCATAATTCATTAAAGGCTACATTGCCGTATTCATTTGCCGAGCCACGAAGACAATCTACCTCGAACTTGTAAACGATCTGTCAACAGATGATTTCTTAGCCGCCTACCGACGTTTCATATCAACTCTGAAAATATTTAGTAAATCTATCTGAAAATATTTAGTGATTGCGGCACAAATTTCGTTGGCTCAGGCAAACAATTCCAAAAGCAAGCAAAGCAACAACAGACGATGATTAAGAGTAAAACAGCACAGTTGGGAATTGAGTGACATTTTATGGGAAACCGGAGTCAAGTCAACAAAACAACACCTCCGCAAAGTAATTGAAACTTATACATTATACTTTGAGGAGCTCTCAACAATTCTGGCTCAAATAGAGGCATGCTTAAACTCTAGGCCATTAGCTCTTCTCTCAAATGACTCAGATAATGATGAATTTTTAAGTCCGACACACTTCCTGATAGGAAGAACGATCATATCAATGCCTCAACCTGACATTGAGAGTATCTACACCGTTACAAGATGAAACTTGCTGACCAAATTCTGTCAAGGATTTTGGAAAAAATGACATACGGATTATCTATCACGACTACAACGCAAGCCAAAATGGTTACAAGAACAATCGAACATCCAATTGGGAGAACTATTAATCTTCAAAGATGAACAATTGCGTCCTACGCACTGGCCACTAGCAAGAATCTTTAAGCTACATCCAGGACAGGATGGCCTTGTTAGGGTAAACACACTTAAATACAAAAACAACACGTTTAAAAGGAATATCTCTAAAATATGCCACCTACCCATAACAAATGAGCCAAAGGATCACGCATTAACAAGAAGGATGATCCTGTTCCAACAGTAGGTTAAAATACAACCATTTCTTAATATTTACCAACCTCACAAAATCTACACGAAACTGTACTGGAAAGAACAACCACGCAAAGTGACAACAATCCGCAGTCTGCAAAGAAACTCGCGCTACCCGTAAAGGATAACCAAAACCCCAGAGAGCAGTCTCACAGGTAAGCAAAAAATGTATCTAAAGTAGATCATATTCTTCGCAATATTTTATTGTAAAAGCCAACCAGCAACACCAGGTCCACTTCCTCGACTAGAACAAGATATATAAGTCAAACTCGATTTGTAGCCCCGAGAGAACGTTCTTAATTCATTCCTAAATGAAAAAAAATTTGAATGTATTTGTGTGTATTATAATCAAAACCCTCTTTATTACAAGCCGCCTTGTAACTTTCGTTGACACAGATAAACAAAACCTATAATTTTCTCATTCCTACTACAACTATTTAACATTTCTATCTCTAAGTTACGCACACTATTTAATGTGTATGGATAAATGAGAATTTTTTCGTCTCTTTTTTTGTCATTTGTGTTTTGTATAGGAAAGAGATAACATCAATTTTGTTTTTGACAATTTTTACTCTCTTTTGTTTTATAGAATGGAAATGTTTATTTTATTTTATACTATATTCTAAATAATATATTGACACGTTTTTCACTTACAATACATTCTTATGTGTATATGATTAAATAGCATGAGTAGGCGATGAATACGGCTTGAAGTAAAGAGGGTTATGATTATAATTATAATAGAGAACATACAGACATTTAGGCGAAATCGAATTTTATTAATTCGTTGAATTATTTAAAACTAAAGTCAACCAATTGAATAAAAATGAATTAACAATTCTTATTTTGTAAATACAATATTAAGCACACAACAAACATGACGCCTTAACCTTTTCAGATTTTTGTCATAGTTCTGGATTGGCTAAAATTGGCCTCAAACAAGTAACCCGTTCATATCTTGATTTTGCGAGGTTGGACATCTGTAATTGTCAATTAAATGGATATGTCATCGTTTTGAGTGGCAACCATAATTGACCTGCACATATTTAACCTATTTGACGGCGACTGTTGTGTCGTTATTGTAATTATTCAGATGTGTGGTCATAATTTGTTAAAAATTAATTGTCATCTCAGCAGGCCATAGCGACCGAGTGCTATGTGTAAATGCTATTTTACGCTCTATATATATTTATGTACAGTGTACATGTAGCGTTAGCGAATTATATGAATGTGCACGAAATATGTGAATAATTGTTTTTTGTGTTTGTGTAGCGATGGTCAGTACAGTCCATAGTTCAAAAGTCTAATACCCTAAATCTTTACCCAGAAACGTACAAAAAGACTCGATTCTGTCTCACTTTTATTGAATTTGAAAGCCATTATACCATTTCCGATGTTAGCTCTTATCATAATACAAATAAAAAACATAAAGTATGTAGTGAACGTTGAGCTGTCAAACTAAATCAAAGTTAAAATATTATGAATTATGATAAAACATAATTACTGTCGTAAAGTACAAAAATAGTCTATAAATCATAATTCTGTTAAAACGAAAGTGATACAAGGACTCTTTCAAGCGAATATAAGCAAACCGTCCCGGTAAAATATTAGTCAAAAACAATCAGTTAGCTTTAGAACATAATCGTATTAAAATAAAATGTTTAAACTGTACTGTATGTTAGCATTGTTGAGCTTAATTGCTGTAAACATATATGCGGCTCCATCTTCAGGAAATCAGTTAAGCACTACTTAGTAAGTACAATATCCAAAAGTATAAAATACATATGTGGCTGTGTTTTTGAACGTCTATTTGTTTGCAGTCGGCCATCGATTACATATACATACATTTCACAAGGTTGCACGAAACCACTTGGAGGACTTTGGACTGCGATCACAAATCAATTATATGATATCACATATGGACCACTATATAGTGTTGGAACTTGGTTCCCCCGGTTTACGTGAATAAAATATTTTTATTGCTAAAAATGTCGTTTCACTATTTTTGTGCTATCATTTGGTTTAAATCATAACTATCGATCCCCTACTCGTTTAAGCAACCCAATTGTTAATACGACCTAGAGCCCATTCTGGTGGAATGATGTAATCTTGTGTTTCAATTAAACCAGATCACCGAAATTAAGGTTTTCCAGATTTAGTTCTCACTTCGAAAGTTGTTCAATGTTGTGAGAAACTCGGTTTGCCATATCTTATAGCAAAATGTTGGAACATCTGTAGTGCTTAGTTGCCAAATACTAAAATGCGCCGGTGTTAGCTCTTGAATGTTTTCTTCGAAAGGTTTCACTATTTGAAGAGCTATCTGACTGATGAAGCAGCCAATTTAGTCAAGCACATAAACGTAACCTCCGAAAACTATTCGGAAGCGTTAGATAAACTACGTAAGAGGTACGACCGAAAGCGATATGCTGTAAATGCATTTGTTAGGAGATTTATCCAGCAACCAGCGATACATCAAGCGAATTCCGAGAGCATTCGCAAGGTTCACGACATATGCGATGCAGTCATCAGGGGTTTGAGGAGTGTAGGAGCTGATGCTGAAAGCAGAGATCCGTGGCTCATATATTTAATACTCAACAAATTGGATAATGATACAAAGTGTGAGTGGGCGGAACACTCTGCAAAGAATGAATTTCCCACGTTTAAGCAGTTTCTTGAATTTTTGTCAAATCGTATCGATGCGTTGGAAAGCTATGGTATATCCACTAAAACAACACTGTCAAAACCAGATCGAAACGTAAAATCATTTGCAACAATAACCTCTAATTGTGAATTATGCCCTGCCGAAAATCATAAATTATACGAGTGTACAAAATTTAGGGGACTTTCAATAAGCAAGCGACGATCATACATCGCTGATAACAAACGATGTTTTAACTGCCTAAGTGTGGGACATAACGTGTACAACTGTCAAATAAAGGGAAGGTGCCAACAATGTTTTCGAAAACATAATAGCCTATTACATGAAGATGTGCAGCCAACCGAAGAAGAGGTTAAAGAAATTATTGATTCATCAAAGTCAAGTGGAGTGTCCAATATGCATTGTTCAATGGCTGACAGCATATGCATCCTAACCACAGCAATGGTACACGTGCAAAATTCAAATGGATCCTTTCAGGTATATAAGGCACTAATGGACTCAGCTTCCGAAGTCAGTTTCATTTCTGAAAGGGCCTTTAAAGCGATTAAGTTACCAAAGGAAAACAGGACTATTTCAATCAAGGGTTTAGGTTCTGCTTACATGGGTAAGCCAAAGGGATGGCTAAAATATATATAGCCAATGATGATGCCAGTTACAAGGAAGCTTTAAGTAGCAGCGGTAGAAAACAAGAAGATATTACAAGAATTCCAAGACTTGAAGTTGGCTGATCCTACTTGTTTCAATGGTGGCGATATCGATTTGTTGCTTGGATCGGATATCTTCTTCAACACGATGACTATTGGTAAGGTGCAAGGTAGACAAATTATGGCTTACAGCACAAAGTTTGGGTGGATTTTAGGCGGAAAATTAACCTATGATTCGAACACCTTATCCACGTTTAGTTTAAACGTAATGATGGAGGTCGATACCGCACTAAAAAGATTTAGGGAAGTAGAGAATGTTCCAAAGATTACAGAAATCATTGATGACGGTACGTGTGAACAACTGTTTTCAAAAACTACAGAACTCTCCGTCGATAATAAATTTACCGCACCACGGCGTGCTAAAGCAAAGTACTACCACCCGTTTAAGGGTAGTGTTTGATGCTTTTACACAATCAACAACCAATTTATCATTGAACGACACACTCCAAATTGATCCCACCATTCAATCGTCCTTAGTTGCGATTTTGCTGCGGTTTAGACAGCACAAGTTTGTATTAAGCGGGGACATTGAGAAAATGTATAGGATGATTTGGGTACACGATGATGAAGCTAAGTATCAACAAATTCTCTGGCGTACTAATTCAGATACACCACCGCAGGCATATCAGTTACGTACAGTAACCTATGGCACCGCTCCTGCGTCATTTCTGTCAACCAGATGCATAAAAGAAGTAGCTAATCGAATTGAACCAAAATATCCTCATATTGCAAATATTCTGTGCAATGATGTGTACGTTGATGACCTTATGTGTGGCTCCGAAACGATTAATGGACTAATTGACCAGAAGAACTTGCTAATATCTTCACTAAATAATTTCGGATTTCGGTTAAGAAAATTGAAATCAAACAGTCTAGATGCAATCGACGATTCAAATGGGGTCACTCAAACCACCAAGGAGTTATTTAATGAAGGTAATCCCTCTAAAATACTTGGTATAAGTTGGAATTCATGCCGGGATGAATTTTCGTTTAAATGTGATTTACCAAAATCATTATGCTTAACGAAACGTGGTTTACTATCCGATGCGAGTAAATTATTTGATCCGCTGAGCTGATTGTCACCGTTAACTATCAATGTTGAAATATTGTTTCAAAGCCTTTGAATAGAACCAATAACATGGGACGACCTATTACCACCGCAAACCAAACAAGAATGGATTAAATTAAGAAACAGTCTATTGCAGATAAACAAAATTAAAATTCCAAGATGGCTAAGCACAACAGACACGATTGAATTATGCGGGTTTTGCGATGCGAGCGCAATATCCGGAAGGGGTTCGACAAAAAAATCCACCATAGTAATTTCCAAGACCAAGGTGGCCCCAATTGAACAAATGACACTGGCACGACTCGAACTCCAGGCGGCATATATGTTGGTAGAATCGATCTCATTTGTTGTGGATACTGTAACGCTTAAAACTGAAAGCATAACCTTGTGGACTGATTCAAATGTAGTTCTCGACTGGTTATCATTGCTCCCTAAACGGTGGAAAACGTTCGTCCCCAACAGAACGTCGTATATTTTATCCAAATATAAGCGTAATTATTGGCACCACGTTAACTCTGCAGAGAATCCAGCGGACTGTGCTACACGAGGGCTAAATATAGAAGAGTTGGTGGGACACAAATCATGGTGGGTTGACCCAGCTTGGTTGTGTGATGAGATATCGAAGTACCCTAAATGTTATCCGGAGCAGACAAATGACGTCAAGATTTACGAAGAACGCAGTCAAATAAACTCGTATTTAATTGATCTAGATACATTTGTGGAACAGATGCTGTCAAGGTATTCTAGTTTTTACAGATTGTGTTACAACTTAACCATGGTTAGAAAGTGTGTGATACATCTCAAACATAAGTATGTCACCAAACTGGAGAACATTTATCGTACACGAGCTGAAATTAATAATATGTTAAGGCCATCTGCAAGCGAACTCAGTGCCGCATCTAATCGTATCTGTTTATATGAACAGCAAAAAGGTTTCACTGAAGAATACAAATTGTTAGCCGACAGAAAACCCGTATCCAATACCAGCCATTTGAAGACACTCAATCCATTCATACATAGCGATAAACTAATTCGAGTAGGTGGTAGAATATCCAATGCCAACTGTAGTTTCAACAAAAAACACCCAATACTGCTACCCAATGATGCACGTATTTGCACAACATTAATAAGAGATTGTCATGAATTTCATAATCACGCTGGCATTGGGTTATGTTTATCTCTATTGCGACAAAAATACTGGATACTAAGATGCAAATCTATTATACGGATGGTGATCCACAAATGCGTCAAATATTTTCGAGCTAGGCCTCAGATCGAAAGTCAGCTAATGGGAGACCTTCCGGAATGCAGAGTTCAATATTCACATGCGTTTGAAAATGCCGGAGTCGATTATTGCGGACCATTCGATGTTAGAATCACGAACCGTCGAAATCAGCCAACAAACAAACAAACTATACATATGTTTGTTTATATGCTTGGCCACCAAGGCAATACATACCGAAGTTGTTACAACATTGTCATCAGCAGGATTTATAGCCGCACTGCATCGGTTTATCTCACGACGAGGGCTGTGTAAAAATATACATAGCGACAATGGTACTAATTTTGTCGGTGCAAACAATCATTTGAGGAAACTTTACAAATTTTTGAAAACGCACAATGAACAAATTTATGCACATTTATTGAAACATGAAATAATTTGGCATTTTATTCCTCCAGGTGCTCCACATATAGGAGGTATTTGGAAGGCTTCAATCCAGTTGATAAAAAATAATTTAAAGAAAGTGACAAGTGGTCACATTTTATCGTTGGAAGAGTTCATCACGCTCGTCACCAGAATTAAAGCATCCATCAATTCCCGTCCACACTATGTAGATCATCACTCCAGTGCATTTTTTAATAGGCAGAGCACTAACCGACATCCCGGATAACGACATTGTTGAAATAGCAGGATACGCCAGGTGGAGAATGGTTAAAAGGATGTACCATGACTTTTGGCGACGCTGGCTCCGTGATTATTTAACGACGTTACAGCGGCGCACTAAATGGCAAACACAATCCCAGAACTTAAACATAGATGATATAGTGTTGGTAGTAGATGGAAATACCCCATCATGTTATTGGCCACTAGCGCGTGTGTTAAAAACCCATCGTGGACAAAATGGAGTAGTCAGGGTTGTGACAGTAAAAATTCCTCGGTTAGGAACCGTCTTGCAGCGTCCAATCACAAAGATATGCAAGTTACCTACGCATGAAGATGATCTATTGCAGCTGAATCAAGGTGATTCAGGGCGGGCGGAATGTTGTGATAAGGCTGATAAGTGTTATATTTATAGGAATAATCTGTTCTAATTTTTATAGTATAAATTTAATGTTGTGCATAAGTAAAATATTATATAGTCAGTCGCCAAATTGTAAACAGTACAGTAGTTGTACATACAGTCCACTGAAGAATAAAAAATATATATTCACATTGTTGAGCTGCCGAAACATTGGTGTTACGTGGCTATACTGATCGTGAGGCAGCATATAATAATCTACGATAGTTTGCATTAAGGCTCGAGGTTTTCTTGATCTCCTTTGGTAAAATTAGTTGCTGCTTGCCTTTGTGACTGGCTGTGGTGTTTAAAATAGTTCTTGTCGTAGTCCGTGCGGCCCTAGCCAACACACTACATCCTCAAGAGATTCGTTAGGAAGAACGCCTCGAGACATATAGAGCCATTGTTGAACATTTGTTGAGTCTAATATTTCCGTAACTTGGTAGAGTACAAATATATTTCCTTTTCTATGTGGATTTGCCAGCCACACAAAGACCATTGTGGAATCTGTCCACAAGTCAATCTTTGATGGTACAACAAGGTTCAAAGACTTTATCACAAGCTTAAGCATCTTAAGAGCCTTGCTATTGTAACGTACTTTATCGATGCAACCTTGCTTTTCGTTGCCATGATATTTGTTATAATTTCTCCTTGACGATTTGTAGTAGGCGCTTATATCACTGTGATGTATGCACTACTTGATGCGTCCGAAAGTCACACAAGTGAAAATCTTGATCCGAGCTTAGCCATCTCGGTATTTTAAGGTTATTTTTTAGAAGGTTTAATCTATCTCAGGCGTATTGAGTTTTAGGTCAGCTTGTTGCAATGGATTAAAATACGTTAAGGATCTTATCACAATCCACGTTACTCCTCACAAACAGCCGGCTATTCCTCCATCCAACGTATTGATCTTGCATTAGATCGTAGGGTTTTTTAATGATTTGATCCATTTTCAGGAATGTATGACCTTCTTGACGCAGAATAATAAAGCGTGGCAAGGTTGATAATTGTTAGATTTATCTCGAGCTTCGACAATTGCTGTTGGTTATAATGCGTCAATATCTATTTGATGTGGGTTGACTTTTGCTGTTTTGAAACTTGACTCGAATGCCAGCGGAAAATCTTGATCTGACGACTCCTTTTACCATAGTTCTAACGTATAATCATTCAGATTTTTTCGAATAGGTAAGCTAACCAACAATCTCTCGACTCAGCACTGGAACTAGTTTCATTGCAGGTATCGAACATTTTACCAACGATCTCAGTGGATGGCTTGGTAATTTGTGGCTGCCTGATATACGTTGCTTTAAATTTGTTGCTTTACTACCTTTTATATGAAGGCTTTAATATGGCTCTTGTCATCTATACAAAAGTGTCGCACTAAATTTTCAGTTTGCACAGCAATTAAAAAACTGCGCTACATCAACAATAAAATATCGCTGAATGTGTTCTGTTGTTTTGTGAATTCTTAAGTGAGCTCCATTGGGAGGATTATGAGCTGAAGTAATTAGCAAGATTCGAAAGGGTTTGGGGATTAGAAGTTTGTAGGAAGGAATATCTGGTAGATTTGCTGTATTAGGATACGGATTAAGGTATATTTGATTTTGGAATGCGAATAATAATTTTTGATCGTTTGTCTAATGGAAATAAACGCAACATACGGCATTTGCGCTTCATACGCGCTTCATATACTACGTCATAAATTTGAGGCAAATCTATCAGTTATACAAACAACATATTTTGTTACCATTTTTGAAGGGTTTGAGCTTTAACTAATTTTTAAAAATTTAAGTGTTTTGATATTTCAAATAAAATAAAGAATCATTTCAACCTTCTGAACCGTACATTAAGTGTAAAGTGGAATTGTATTGATTTTTTACTGATAAATTCAACTAAGTAATTTAAAAGTAATAAAATTTGATTGAACAACACAGAAACGCAGTCACCTACATAATTACAAATTGCAATAAAATGTTGAAGAATTTTAATTAAATTACAAACCTTGCTAAATCATAGAATTTTTTTTACATTACAAAAATTGTACATTACAAAATGTTAGCCTACTTCCGGCTAAATATAGCATAAATATATAAAGTTGCGGCACCGTAAATATTATCAGTACTTCTATTTAAATTCAAAAGCTTCTAAGGTTTATTAATTTTGAAAAATGTTTAACGTTAACTGTACTGCATCATCTCTAACTAAAAGAAGTCTTAAATTTGTGCCCGAGTGTTCCAGAAAACTAGTAAGTATTTTATACTATATTAAGTTAATATTGCAATCAAAGTACTAAGTTCATGGTAAAGGGCAGCAATTCATCCACAATAAATGTTTTTAATGAACTATTTTGGCAGTTTTAGTGGGTTGATTGTTACTTTAATTGCCAAGTGGGATGGTTTTCTATTTAAGCTTTTGAAACTGGATTTATTTTGAGTCTTTTAATCGAAAGCTCAAACGATTTAAAAATGTTTTAAACAAAATATTATTACATAACCTCAAAACTTTAAATTATTACAACCCATATTTTCCTCAAATATTTTTTTAATACTTAACATGGAAAAGCTAACATGTTAAATATTATTTTTAAAGCTTTTGACATTTTAAGATTGTAACAAATTGATTACGATGCATTTTGCTTAAAGTCGAAAGTTCCGTTTAGTTATGATTAGAGCATCCATTTTTTAGGCTTTATTGAGCCTAATTTGATATAAAAAAATAATTTAATTAAGAGTCACGTTTGGGCTAAATTGAGCTTTTTATACTGCTGCATATTTTGGTTGAAACAAGCTTTCTATTAGGATATCTGAATAAAATTTTTTAAAGTAGTTATCCTACAAAAAATGTTTTTATTGATCATCCAAAACTCAGATTACGTTATTTATAAAGTTTAATTTTTGATTAAAAGCTCAAAAAAGTTTTTAACATTTTAAAATTTCGTAATGGTGTTTTTCCGCTACTAGTCTTAGAAGACATCATTATTATGTGCCTTAGTAGGCTGAGAAATTTTGTTTCTCGGCTAGTGGTGAATACTCGATGTAATGCGATTAAATAGAGAGATTATGATTATTCCCCCATATTGATAAATTAAAGTAGATTTTAATAAGTGTAATGATATAAAGACAAATATATTTTTACCAAAGACGAACACATTTTATTAAATATTCGTTGTTTGTATTACATAATCATAGATGGCACTAAATACTCATTTTGCCGATTTATTTATGAAAATGGTTGTTTATAGTGCAATTATAACATGATAAAATTATGCCTTGTCCATCCGTATTTATTGATATTGGTACATGCATCTTATTGCTATTACCGATCATTTGTTGCTTTTCAATTTGTATATTTGTATTAGCTTCTTGAGATTTTGAAGCACTTGAACCATGTGAGCTATATATTTTTTTTGTTGATATAAAATCTTTTATCTATCCTCCAGCAACAAAGATTGTGCTCTGCGTGTAAGAACGGGGATTTCCTAAATTTAGGTACCTTGCAATTTTTTGTACCATTTGCGATATAGTATTAAGATCTATATTTTGTCTAATAGGTTTGGCATTTTTGATACAAATGAAAACTTTTGGAATGATCCTAGTATTAGGAATCTTAATAAGAAGCATTTCCTCATTGATTGTTATGTCGACCACAAGCATATTGCAAAGTTCTTTACTCTGGCAGGCCCAATTACACCAGCTGCCTACAATGATGATGGTTTGATTATTAAAGACGCTTTTGTTTGATCAAATTGCCAATTCAGTTTATGAAGGTAGAAAATAATAAATTTCTTCTGAATCCGTTCAATTCTATCAATATGAATATATTGAAAGGAGGATCCCAAATAATCGACGCATATTCCGAATTAGACCGAACAATAGAACAATACAAAGTTTTAAGTGATTGTGGATTATGAAAATCCTTTGTGATACGACGAATGAAACCAAGTAGAGAACTAGACTTAGCCACGATCAAATCAATATGGTCACAGAAATTCAATTGATGATCCAAGACAATACCCAAATCTTTGAATTTTTTGAGATGCTCATAATCTTGCATTTTTCCAATTTTAAATTCAATTTATTCACATTTGATCATTTATACAGTAAATCTAGATCACTCTGCATTTCAATACATTGTTGCTCGTTACGTACAGCTTTTGATATTTTCTAGTCGTCTGCATATAATTCACAGTCACAGTACTGGAAGAGAGAAGCAATTTCATTAATGAATATATTAAACAACACAGGACCTAGGTGAGATCTCTGAGAGACTCCAGAATGAACTTCAATCATCTTAGATGTAAACCCGTTAATTTTAACTACCTGCTTCCGATCACGCAGGTACGATCCAATCCAATCCAAAAATACTATGCTCACTCCAAATTTATCAAGTTTGGCAAGAAGTAGCTCAAACTGAGGTGAGTCAAATGCCTTCTCAAAATCCGTGATAACCATATCTAGCTGACATTTGGAATCGAAGGCACTGAACGCTTTTGATGTTAAACTTAACAGATTTGTAGTTGTAGAACGATGCCTGACGAATCCATGTTGTTGACGTATTAATAATTAGAAATAATAAGCTCAAATAATTTAGGCTAGGGGAAGTTGGTGGAAAGAATTAAGACAATCTGCGTTATCATCAGAAACTTTGGCAAATGTATGTGCCTTATTCTTTTTGTTTCTCAATAGTGTTTTGTAGTCTCAATGTTTCTCATTTAGAACATCTTTATTAAAAGCCTCTTGTAAAACCACATAAAATGAGTCAACTAACGCATTAACGTCACTCGAAAAAGAATTAAAAATTTCATACCAGTCCACCTTATCAAGAAACATCTGCAGTTCAGCAATATCAGCCTTCTTAAAATTATAGATTTACCTTTGGTTGTGTATTGTTGTTGAATTTACAAAACAGCTAATGATAGTCAAAATTGATTTCCAATCCACTGTGGTGCAATCTATCGGAAACAAAAGGATCTATCGGCTTTGGGCAGGTTAGCGACTTTGCAAATTTGATGTAAATTACAAGACAACATGGTATCAAATTTGTTCCACATCACTCGTAACATTGGATGGAAAAACAGAAGTAGCATCTTCATCCTCAGTGCACCAACATAAACCCCGGCAGCCAGAGAGTTAAAAAATATGTCACAAGAATTATTTTTTAAGTCCCTGGCTGAAAAAATAAATTTTTCCTTTTTATATAGGAAAATTTATTTTTCCAGCCCTCTGGAAACCAACGAATTGCACTTATAATTTTGCTGAATAAATTGCTGAATTATTAAAAAAAAAAAATCTTTGCAATGTTGACAACAGATGTCGCCACAGTACTCCCCCCTCCAGTGACAGTGAAATTTAAATTAATGGGACAGAAAAGAGGGTCTGAATCAGACAAAAATAGTGGATTAAAGTCAGAAGATAAAAAAATGAGAATATTGATTTACGGAAACTTAAGGGAATTTGTGTTGTTCGTCCAGGTAGTTAGATTGTTACTATCATTAAAATCTGGAACTAAATTGAAAGAAATTTTCTTTTTAGGTTTAATTGGTACAGAAACTTTTCCAGAAATGGGGAATTTAGAAGTTTGAAAATTTTGCAGTTAGTATTTATATTTTGGAAAGCGTTTGATAACCGGATAAGGGCCCGTATAAGGAGGTTGTAAAGATCTTTTTACTGAATCAGTTCGAAAAAAGACATGCGATGCTTTAAGTAAGTCTTTGTTAACAAATATTTTATCGTTACAATGCTTCGAAGTCGGAATTGGACGAATCTCATCAAAGTGTTTTTTGAAATTTTTGACAAATTCAGATTGTGGAACTCAATCCTTAAGAATTATCAAAAATTGTTCTGGAAGTCGAAGTGTACTACCTTAAACTAACTCGGCAGGTGTGGTTTGAAGATCCTCTTTACAAGTAGAAGTGAAGGCAGAATTTGATACCAAATGATGACACTCTTAAATTTAACCGTATTCCACGGTATCAGAATTTGATACCGTGGAATACGGTTAAATTTAAGAGTGTCATCATTAACTAATAAGTCTTTAAGTTCGTCATCCGTATTTTGTGCTTCAGCAATCTTCTCGTAATCAATACTTTCAGGAATGGAAATTTGATTAATTTGAGATAGAGTGTCAGCGACAACATTATCGATACCCGAAACATGCTGTATATCAGTCGTAAATTGTCCGATGAAATCAAGATGGCGAAATTGTCTGGGTGATGCTTTTTCCAGTTTCTGTTGAAAAGCATAAGTGAGTGGTTTATGGTCAGTGTAAAGGGTAAAGATTCTACCTTCTAGGATATAGCGGAAATGTTTGATACCGGAATAAGGGGCCAACAATTGCTTATCATATACACTGTAACGCATTTGAGTTTCGTTAAGTCAGAAGAAGGATTTGCAACATTCGCAGGCTTCGATGGATTCCTCGGACCAATTAATAAGGACCTTACTTTTTTGGGAGAATGCCGCCAGGCGTGACTGTATGACCGAGGAAATCAACCTGATATTGAGCAAAAACGCATTTCTCAGGGTTGATTATAAGGCCGTACTCGGTTAGTTTGGTGAAAATAATATGAAGATGGGAAATGTATTCATCGAAATTTTTAGATGCTATTAGAATGTCGCCGAAATAGCAAAAGCAGAACGAGAGTCCAGATAACACTCGATGCATCAGCCGTTGGAAAGATTGAGCCGCGTTACGCAGGCCAAAAGACATCCTGGTAAATTCAAAAAAACCGAAAGGAGTTATGATGGCTATTTTGGGTATGTCTGCTGGTTCTACAGGAATTTGATGGTAAGCTCGTATCGAATCAAGAGTACTGAACACATTACAATCAGCTACCTGATGAGTAAAATCTTGGAGGTAAGGAAACGAATACCTGAATCATGGATTAAAACTCATCTGTAGCTAATTTAAGTTTTCCGCGGGTAAACGGCGGGCTTTGTTAGAAATAGATGGACCGTTAGTGTCCAATCGAGGAGTCACGTCATGTTTTACTGCATGAACATTTAAATTATCTCTGGTAAGTTCAAAGAACTTGGAAAGAAGATGAGAAATGTCCGGCAGTAACTGTGACTGGTCGATCTTGGTCAGTGAAATATGGGGACAATTCGTTATTTTGCCAATGGAAAATAGAGAGGTTAATTGATCGATGATCCTTTTTCTTTGAAAGTCGACCAAGAGACCTGTATATGTTTCAAGAAACCAGCCCCTATAATAGGCGAGGGAACATCAGCAATAACAAAAGTCCATTTGAAAACTCTTCTTAATCCGAAATCCAAGTTAATCAAACTAGTACCAAAATAACCATTGGCCACGAAAAGATTAAAATTCGAGTCTGTGGAGGAGATTTTAAAAATATTGGGTGGAATAACGGAAACGTCAGCACCAGTATCTATCAAGAAAAGTTTTTTAGAATTTATTTCTCTTATGAGAAGACGACTCGAATTTTGATCATCAACACATGTTGCCATGTATTGATGATTTAAGAGTTTTTTGGATTCGATGGCTGTGAAGGTTGGGAAAATGTACTTAAATGTACACAAAAAGGTAAGCATTTAAGAGCCTTAGCTCCGAATTTGGAATGGTAGAAACAAAAATTCTTATTCCTACCATTTGAATTAGAGCAGAATCTCCTGTTCCTACTACTCGAACGATTAAGAGTCCGCGAACGTATATTTATACAGTCGATTAAACGATTCATTTCAGTTAAGATTTCATTTTTGAAATCTAACATCTTTTGATCGGAATTAGTGGAATGAACGTTATTAGAACAACTTGGTTTTTCCACTGCATTGATTTTTAAGTTGCTCATAGTCTCCATGACATTGTCAGCTATTTCGGCTAATGTGTTGAGCGGAAAATCGTTTTCAAAAGCAGTTAATACAAGTTGAACTTGCTGTGGAAGTCTTTTGAGCCAAAGTTCTTTGATGGATTCCTCATTAAAATTTTTTCCAGCATTGTAACGGAATTCGGACAGAAGTTGGGAGGGTTTCATGTCTCTCAAAGTCAGTCCGTGTAAAACATTATTAAGTTTTGTTTTGACTGACTCGCTAAGACCCTTAATAATCTCTGTTTTAAAGATAGAGTACGGGGTGGTTCCTTTATCCCGAATAATCAAATCTCCAAATTGGTCGTGGAGACGACTGTCTAAAGCTCCTAACGCATGAGAGAATTTTAGCAACATTAAATTGTTTAAACAGGGGTTGTGGAGCTTTGAAAGCGATTGAAGCTAAAGAACGTGAATTGTTGGGAGGTAAATCTGGGTTTCCTTGGGTTCTGGTGCCTGAACTAGCACCAGCATTATTCACGGAGCGAAGTACTGCAGCGACACTATCCCCTATAATGTCTCTAAGCTGAACAGCGAGCGGTAAAGGTGATTTGGTCTAAATTGTCTTCAGGGGACGCAAGAACAGATGGAAACCTCATCATCGCTCATTGTAAAGGACAAAAATGAAATAAAAACAAGTCAGCAAAATTAAAAAGTACTTACAAAATAACTATTTTTTGATTGTGCTGTTGAATTGATTGCTGGTTTGTTGTTCCGACTGAATTGGCTACTGCGATGAAATTTGTTTTTCCAAGCAAGGAATAGCACTTATAATTTTGCTGACTAAATTGCTGAATTAATTTTAAAAAAATCTTTGCTATGTTGACAACAGATGTCGCCACAACGGTTCTACTTTATTATTTTCCGAATTTTTTGATTTTATTGATGTAATTGGATTGCATTTAGGTTTAAGTACAGTTTCAAGGTTGGAATTGAAAATAGAAATTGTTTCATTTAATGCAAGCAAAGTTGTAGAAACAGAGTTCATAGTATTAGTAATGTGATCATTTTTTTCCTTCGTCACTTTTAAAAGGTCAATATATTCATTACAACACCATAAAAAATTAGGAATTGCAGATATAGAATCAAACACTGTTTTTTTTAATTCCCTTACAACCATAATGTATTACTATGTTGCATTCCCGTGAACACGAAAAAAAGTTATGTTATATTCACATTACACTTGCAACATATAGACATATTCACCAATACAAATAATTATCACTATCCACGTGAAGATTTTATATAAATAAAATTTAAAGTCACATAAAGCATAAACACACTATTAAAATTTATTCAATAATTAAACTAATATATTTTTTTATTTTAATTAAATTAATTCATTAATCTATTTTATTATAAAATTAAATTAAATTTATTATTGACGAGCATCATACACCATTACGGACGAACGAAGAAAATTGTATGTACATATCTCTCGATTTTTGGTCTGTTATATTTTCAACCATCTCACATTTTTCAGGTGGCGTACCGATTAAATAATCAATCTCCATTTTTTTTTTATTTGAATTCCGATTTTACTTACCAAAATTAACAATTCCAATAACAAAACAAAATGCAGTGTCATTTTAAATTTACGCTTACTACAATTCATTTGAAATTCGAGCTACTTCGATATCGCTAATATTAGTAAAGAGCAAGTGTTTCCTTTATCCAATTTATTTTCTTATCGACAAAAAATATTAATGGTTGGTGTGTAATACTTCTAGTATTGGAAAAAAGTATATACACCACGCTTGAAAAGTGCTAATATAAAGTTTTGCAAAACAGTTTTAATATAACTGACAGCTTTACAAATCAGAAAGTCAACAAAAAAAATAAAATATATTTTGCAGATAATTACTGCATAGCTTAAAACCACAAATATTTTAACCTACAATATAACAAGCTTCGGGTTCTGTCTAAAAGCTCGGTTACATAAGAACCTCTGATTTACTCGTTCAGAAATAAGCAACATTAATTTACTATGAGTTTAGAACATATTTGGGTTGAATGTATTTTCAAAGGTATTTTCCGTTGATTTTAATGTTTCAAAAGTTTGAATCGAAATCGAAATAATTAAAATTTAAACAAATCCATTCGGCAAAATAATAAAACGACATTTTAAGCGATTAAAATATTTTATTCAAGTAAAACGGTGTAACGAAGTTCCATCAGTATAGTGATCCAAATGTGCCATCAAATATTTTATTGGTGATCGTATTTCAAAGGTCTCCAGGTGTCAGTTTCATATAAACTTCTTAGAGGCATGTTTTGTCTTAAAGCTGGTGAACTGCAAATAAACAAACATTCTTTTTGATCATTTTTTTGATGATCCACTCTTGATCCAAATGGCTCAGCATGCATGTTTACAGCAATTAAGCTCAACAATGCTAATATACAGTACAGTTTAAACATTTTATTGGAATGCGATTATGTTCTAAAGCTTACTGATTGTTTTCGACTAATATTTAATCGAGACGGTTTACTTATATACTCTAGGAAAAGGCCTTGTTTGACCTACGTTTTAACAGAATTATGATTTATGAACTATTTTAATAATTCAACGTTGCATTTTTCTACTTTACGACAGTAATTAATTTTTATCATACTCCAAAATATTTTAACCGTGATTTATTTCAAAAATTACAACTTACTCTTGGGGTTATTTTTGACAGAATCATGCAACATGTGTTAGGAGCTGATTCTAAGTGAGATAGATGAAGCCCAATCCGCATAAGTCCATTTCTTCAAGTTGCTGTGTGACATGGAAAAAAAGTTCGATTCCAGATAAACAATTTATTATTGCATTTATGTACTTTACCTTCTAGATACTGATTTCTGATTTAAAACATAAGAATTTGAATTTGACAGATTTTCTAGTCGATACTAAATAATTAAACAATTTTAATATATTAGTAATCTACCAGTAGAAGCAGCTGGATTGTTCAACCGTGCATATATCGTCAATAGGTATTGTTGTTACACTCATATAATAGTTGTTTGTCCTCCGATGATTTCCTTATCCGAGGTGACTGTATAAGGCCTACTTGAATTTTTATGTATTGCTCCTCCGACAGCCTCCTGACGATCTCTCTTGAATTTAACACAGCATTCAAAATTAGGGATTTTAACATGCTCGTCATTACGTATTCAGGTCTCGGAAAGCAAGAGCATTGAGCATTTCTGCGTGACTGTATCACTTAGATTACTCTGTGATGCATAAATTGTGGTGGATCACGCGCATACGACTGGAAAATGATTATGCTTATCAATAATTAAAAGTGTCTGAATGTGACCTATTCCTCGATTTTTATGCTAATTGAAATTCTGAAATGAACGTTGAACTGATGTCTAGGTCCATTTGCAAACAGAGAAAGAACGTTATGCCAAAAGTAAAATTCATTAAACTCATGCGCTCAGCTGATGGTTTCCTAATGCATACCATACAAAATCTTTTGTAAGAGACAAATACCAAACCATTGCAAACCTTTTTAACCGGGCCTGCTATTTACAATAGCATTACGGCAAACCATTGTTTTTGTTATTCATTCATTACAACGTGATCCAACGGAGAAGACGGTTGTAGCAATCGTAAGGTGACTGTCACACTGCTCTTAAAATCTTTTGTATCTAAAAAGATGTCCCTACAGCTCCGGTCGCTCTTTAAGTACGCTCGCGCTGTTATAATTGATGATGTCCGCGGAATTTTTACAACAGGTCGATTCGGGACACAAGCAAATTACGGAACATAATTATTGTAGGTTGCTAATGACAGTGACTGGTGTGGGTTGACATTTGCAAGTTGCCAGCTGTGGTTTGGTGGGGGTGTTGTGGATGACTGTAAAGGAATTGGCTTTTTGGTTCTGTAACTGCAACGATATTTTTGATTTTGCTTAGTGCAATGGTGCTGGTGGTTTGTACTGGATGATTATATTATTATATTATTATATTATTATATTATTATATTATTATATTATTATATTATTATATTATTATATTATTATGTTATTATATTATTATATTATTATATTATTATATTATTATATTATTATATTATTATATTATTATATTATTATATTATTATATTATTATATTATTATATTATTATATTATTATATTATTATATTATTATATTATTATATTATTATATTATTATATTATTATATTATTATATTATTATATTATTATATTATTATATTATTATATTATTATATTATTATATTATTATATTATTATATTATTATATTATTATATTATTATATTATTATATTATTATATTATTATATTATTATATTATTATATTATTATATTATTATATTATTATATTATTATATTATTATATTATTATATTATTATATTATTATATTATTATATTATTATATTATTATATTATTATATTATTATATTATTATATTATTATATTATTATATTATTATATTATTATATTATTATATTATTATATTATTATATTATTATATTATTATATTATTATATTATTATATTATTATATTATTATATTATTATATTATTATATTATTATATTATTATATTATTATATTATTATATTATTATATTATTATATTATTATATTATTATATTATTATATTATTATATTATTATATTATTATATTATTATATTATTATATTATTATATTATTATATTATTATATTATTATATTATTATATTATTATATTATTATATTATTATATTATTATATTATTATATTATTATATTATTATATTATTATATTATTATATTATTATATTATTATATTATTATATTATTATATTATTATATTATTATATTATTATATTATTATATTATTATATTATTATATTATTATATTATTATATTATTATATTATTATATTATTATATTATTATATTATTATATTATTATATTATTATATTATTATATTATTATATTATTATATTATTATATTATTATATTATTATATTATTATATTATTATATTATTATATTATTATATTATTATATTATTATATTATTATATTATTATATTATTATATTATTATATTATTATATTATTATATTATTATATTATTATATTATTATATTATTATATTATTATATTATTATATTATTATATTATTATATTATTATATTATTATATTATTATATTATTATATTATTATATTATTATATTATTATATTATTATATTATTATATTATTATATTATTATATTATTATATTATTATATTATTATATTATTATATTATTATATTATTATATTATTATATTATTATATTATTATATTATTATATTATTATATTATTATATTATTATATTATTATATTATTATATTATTATATTATTATATTATTATATTATTATATTATTATATTATTATATTATTATATTATTATATTATTATATTATTATATTATTATATTATTATATTATTATATTATTATATTATTATATTATTATATTATTATATTATTATATTATTATATTATTATATTATTATATTATTATATTATTATATTATTATATTATTATATTATTATATTATTATATTATTATATTATTATATTATTATATTATTATATTATTATATTATTATATTATTATATTATTATATTATTATATTATTATATTATTATATTATTATATTATTATATTATTATATTATTATATTATTATATTATTATATTATTATATTATTATATTATTATATTATTATATTATTATATTATTATATTATTATATTATTATATTATTATATTATTATATTATTATATTATTATATTATTATATTATTATATTATTATATTATTATATTATTATATTATTATATTATTATATTATTATATTATTATATTATTATATTATTATATTATTATATTATTATATTATTATATTATTATATTATTATATTATTATATTATTATATTATTATATTATTATATTATTATATTATTATATTATTATATTATTATATTATTATATTATTATATTATTATATTATTATATTATTATATTATTATATTATTATATTATTATATTATTATATTATTATATTATTATATTATTATATTATTATATTATTATATTATTATATTATTATATTATTATATTATTATATTATTATATTATTATATTATTATATTATTATATTATTATATTATTATATTATTATATTATTATATTATTATATTATTATATTATTATATTATTATATTATTATATTATTATATTATTATATTATTATATTATTATATTATTATATTATTATATTATTATATTATTATATTATTATATTATTATATTATTATATTATTATATTATTATATTATTATATTATTATATTATTATATTATTATATTATTATATTATTATATTATTATATTATTATATTATTATATTATTATATTATTATATTATTATATTATTATATTATTATATTATTATATTATTATATTATTATATTATTATATTATTATATTATTATATTATTATATTATTATATTATTATATTATTATATTATTATATTATTATATTATTATATTATTATATTATTATATTATTCGTCATTATCTTCGACATTATCTCGCATTTCATATCTTTTGTTTAACCCCTTTTTGGCTCGCAAAATTAAGTTAGTTTGAAATTAAATTTCTAAATTATAGTTACCGGGTTTTTGTAAATAAAAGAAATTTTAAAAATTTTGTTTTGGAAAAAAATATTGTAAGCGAGAATTCTGTTTTTGATTTTGGATAGTACCGTCAAATTTTTTTTTGCTAAGAAATAAATTTTTTTTGTATGTTTTAAAATAAAATAAAAAATAATAAATAAAAAAAAATATAAAAAAAATGTAAAAAAATATAAATAAATTTATAAATATATGAACATATTGTAAAAATATTAAAGTATAATAATTGTACTATTGTAAAATAAAAATAAAAGAAATCTTTTGTAAATTACATATATACATAAATAATACATTATTTTGTTGTATTAGTGATTCATATAAAACTAAAATAATAAAAAAAATATGTTTATAAAAAAAAGTGTAAAACAAAAAAGGGATATTATTTTGGTGCTGCTCGAAGGATTGGCGGCTGATTGTTTGCCGTTGCTGGTTGTTTTGCTGTTTCTGTACTTTAATTTGCCGACTGTGCAGCTTATTGATTTTTTTTATGTTTATAATTTTTTGTATTAAATTTAAATTCGTTTGTTTAAATACAGTTATTTTTTCTCGATTTCGTGATTATATTAAATAGAGTTTGACGCGTTATGAAGGTAAATTTATAAGTAAGGATAGGCATTGTAAAGTCACGAAGCGACGTGCATTTCCCTATAAATTTTATGTTCCCAGCCAGAGCCAAAAATTAATCCACGACAAAGTTCCTCTAGAACTAGCTAGCCGGTGTCAAGGCTCCCAGAGGCTGGGTAACAATAGAGTGAAGTCAGTGAAGTATCACCTCAAGAGAGGTTGTGCACTCACATGTTCTAACATTCACCAAAATTGTTAAGTTCATTTAAGTAGTTCTAGTTGTTGTTCAGCGTGTTAATATACATTTTTACACAATGTGATGGTTCGTCAAGTATGGAACAAAAATCATTTAACCCGATGGCAATATAGTGACGAAAATGATATAGTGATGAAAGTGATATATACATCAGACGAAAATGGTTTCATCCAGTCGGTAATCATTACTTTCCATACTTACAGTACCACGAAGTACAATAACTTCATTGATTGGATAAAACACAAAAAATAATTGTTAAACACATTGGTTTTTTATTAAATAATTAAAGTATACCGTAATATTTGAATTGCAGTTTTTACATAATTAACCATCATTAATATTAGTCTTATAGAAAGTAACATGAACGTTTAAAGGATCTTCACCATCGGCATCGAATGTGATTGTATACTCAGCTCCCTCGGCACCAATAAATTTCAATGCTCCCCTTAATGCTTCTGCCAATGCAGTTTCATGAACTGATATATTACTAAAATTTGAAATCAATTATTTAATATCGGTTAGAAAATCTGTCAAACTAAAATTATTTTGCACACAATTAAAGTGTTAATATTGTACCTTGGATGTTTGAAATCTGAATATTATTTTGCATTAGCACTATTTACTAATAAGAATTGTTAGGATCAGTTACTAACACATGTTGCATAGTTCTGTCCAGATTAAACCCATTAAGCGAGAATAAGTTGAATATTTTACTAGGGTTACTTAAATTTGAATGTCATTATACCCATTTAGATGTTAACTCTTATCATCGTACAAATAAAAAACTTGACGTATATCTGAACGTTGAGCTGTCGTAATAAATCACAGTTAAAATATTACGAAATATTATAAAAAAAAGTACAAAAATGCAACGTTGAACTATTAAAATAGTTCATAAATTATAATTCTGTTAAAACGTAGGTCAAACAAGGGCTTTTCCAAGTGTATATAAGTAAACCGTCCCGATAAAATATTAATCAAAAGCAATCAGTAGTTACCTGTAAGCTTAACAACATTATCGCATTAACGTAAAATGTTTAAACTGTACTGTATGTTAGCATTGTTGTGCTTAATTGCTGTAAACATATATGCTGAACCATTTGGATCAACCGGGGATCATCAAAAAAATGATCAAAAAGAATGTCTGTTTATTTGCGGTTCGCCTGCTTTAAGACAAAACATGCCTCTAAGAAGTTTGTACGAAACAAAAAACACCTGGAGGACTTTGGACTACGATCACAAATACAAAATTTGATGGAACATTTGGATCACTATATATATTGTCGGAACTTGAATAAAATATTTTAATCACTTAAAATGTCGTTTTACTATTTAGCCGAATAGTTAGGATTAAATCGTAATTATTTCGATATCGATCCAATTTTCAGACTTTTCAAACATTTAAATCTCCAGAAACAAGGCAATGGCTCTAAATAAAACCATTATTCATTTTGAATACAGCATTATTATTTTCATGCGACTTGAAATATAGAATTAAACTCGAAATAGTTTTAAATGTTTGGCTTAAGTACATTTTTAAAGTACATTTTAGCTACTAAGTTTTTTAATACAAATTTGGTGAAAGGAACAAACATCATTTAACTACGAATAAAGCTTTCAGTTATATAAGGTAAATTTATAGTTATACCACAGATAACTATAACAGATAAACATCTTGTATGGCTCAAATTTACACAAGTAAATTCATGTTACGAAAATTAATGCAACCGAAGTCTAACCAAACAAAAAATAGTATACATATAAAAACGCATATTTTCATCATTTTCTTTTTTATTTTGCACACGATTATTTTATTTTATAAAAAATAAAACATAAATGTTGATATATTCTTATACTATTTTGGTTTTTGGTTTTGTTTTATTTTTTTTATCAAATAGTCATACGCAATAAAAAAAAAGAATTCGGTTGCATTTATTTAGGAAGCATAATTTACTTGTGTAAATTTGAGCCATACAAGATATTCATCTGGTATAATTATCTCTGGTTATACGTTCAACCACTAATTCTTTCAAAATTTTCTAATTTTTATTTAAGTAGGCTAAAAACTTGAACAAAAATCCTCGTTGGTGATCTCAACTTAATGGGTGATATCCATAAAACTGATTTTTAACAGATATAATAATCGAATCATAAATTTGTCGAACTAATTGGTTATCAGTGGAACGTAGGTGCTTAGTTTAAAGTAAGGCAGCAGTTCGTCTATGAAATTTTCATAGACGAACTGCTGCCTTACCTTAAACTAAGTACCTTAGTTGCACTGTTAACTTAATATTTAATAAAACACTTACGAATTTTCGAGAGCTCTTTTGATTCCTGCCAATTTAAGATTTATTTTAGCTACAGATGGTGCTGAATGTACAACCACAGTAATCAATAGCAACAATGCTAATGTACAATTAACGTTCACCATTTTTTAAACAAATTTTCTAACTTTTGACTTTAAATCGAAGTACTGACAATATTTATGGTGCAGCAACGTTATATATTTATGTTATATTTAGCCGGAAGTAGGCTAACATAAAATATTTTTACAATTATAAAAAAAAATTTTATGATTCAGCAAGGTTTGTAATTTAATTAAAATTCTTTAAAATTTAATTGCAATTTGTAATTATGTATATAGGTCCTTGATTTTCTGTTAATCAATCAACTTTTATTACTTTTAAATCACTTAGTTAAAATAGTTTCAAAGTTTCAGTAATAGCGAACAGTGGAATGGCTGTATAGAAGCAAGCTCATTTTAAAGAATTGTCAATTTGTTTCGTTTGAAATTTTCAATGTAACAGATACATTTTTTTATTGTTAGGTTTTCTGTTAGCATTTCATATGACTCGCGAATGGTAACACCTTGCCCCCCACATTATTTCATCAAGAGAACCGGTTAGATCAAAATATACAACATTTTTTGGAAATTTAGAAATATCAGGTGCGCCTTTGACGAGTTTGAAGTCAGCATACAAAAACTCGAAGACTATACCTCAAGCCACGAAATACTTTCCCAGCTCACAAAGGTCTGGTAACTAATCTTTGATTTGCTTTTTTCTTGTTTTTTCAATTGCTAATAGCATCAGCCTCGAATTTTTGGCTAAATTTTAGTTGTATAACCCATATAATAATCTATAGCAGCCATGCTCGCCGTTGAGCAACTCGTAAACAAAATATTACAAATTCTGCCTGTTTTAATAATCTACTCTAGTGTTTTCTTCCTTATCCGCTAATTTTATTAATATTGGTACCATTGCCCTATTAAATCTTTTTACTTACCAATTTGCTACTTCTTCATGATGTACACCATTCTTTTCTCTCTACTTCTATAAAGTATTTAAGACAAAATTGTACCCATGTTTGGGAATATTCTTCTGAAGTACCCATATACCCTACTATACTCTTCCATTATTTTTATTGCTTCCTTAGTACCTGTAGACCTTCTAGAAATAATCTTATATATTTTGTACTCTCATACTCCATTGCTAGTTCCTTCATGTTATTAAAATACAAATGTCTTCTAATATTTCTACACGTCTTTTCTTCATCCTTATGTCAACTCGCTACCATATACTCCGGTATCAATAACTGCAATCTCCTTTGCTTCTTTTTTTCTATAAACCATGTTATCTCTTACATCCTAACACTTTCGTTTTTCCCTTGTAATATAATATATTCCTTTATTCTTACCATCTTATCATCCCTTAATTAAACTCCCAACTTCACATTCCACCCTTCCTCACCTTCTTTCTCTTCTAGTTCTTTCAAATCAACCTCTTTTCCTACTTCATCCAGTAACAATATATTTACCCTACTCAATGCCTGCTTCATTCTCTCTCCTTTTCTATGTTTTCTTACAAAGTCAGCATAATTTAACCATAGTGCTCATCTATCTATCGTTGGACTAATATTTCTGCAAGTCTTGCAACCGGGACTCATACAAAATACTAATAAAGGAATGGGTGGTGTTGATCGGTCCGATCAAAATATGACCTTATACCGAACTTCAATTTGGAGGAAAAAGTGGTAATTCCTTTTAATTGCTCATAGCGTTGATATGGCGGTGGCAAATGATTGGCAATTACATCGAAAATGTCCAGAACAAGATGCCGATTGTGCCATAAGCTACAACGATTTTTATGCTAGTAAAAAACGTGAGTTTTCGTATACGTATATAGAGTATAATATACATATTTATGATAGTATTAAAAAAATGTTTGTCATAGTATACGACAACTCGCACTTTTGTTTTTCAGAGGTAAGCACCTAATAATTGATGAAGCGGTTCAAAAATGATTGATTCGGTTCATTTATTTTTGTACACTCTTGCAATTCGTCATATTTTATTTTGTTCACTTGCTATTTTGATGATGAGTTTGTCACCATATTGTTATATTTAAGTTAAACGTTTGTGATTTTAAAGTAATTTATATAATAAACTAAAGTGTTGTGTGATTAATAAAACTTTATTAATAAAAATTTAGAAGTGTTACCAAAACTATTTAGTGTATTAAATTTAGTTCAAGTGTTTTTTTTAAATTTATTTTTATATATAAAATTGTCCTAAACTTTTAGTATTTTAAATTTAGTTTAAGTTTCAAACATTTTTAAAATTAATTTACTTAGAATAAAAATAAACTTAATTATTTAGTGATTTAAATTTAGTTTAAGCGTTATTTTTAAAAATAGTAATAGAGTAAAAGTGTTATATAGAGTAAATAGTTTATTTAGTGTTTTAATTTATTTTTGAAAAAATTAACGTTTTTATTTTGATTTAAAATGGTTTGTTTAAAAAATAAATTTTAGATTACATTTTCTTGTTATTTACCGTGACATTTTAATCTTCATGTTTGTACTAATTAGATATAAAATTTATCTAGTTATAGCGTACAAATGATATAACATCAAATAATAAAAGATTTAATACAAATTTTTGAGTTCTTAAACAAGTAGTTATATTCTGTAGAAAATTAAACGTGCGTTTCATATTAAATGTTGTGTTTGTGTCATTTCGAAATAATATTAAACGCATATTAAATTTTCTTCAGAACATAACTACTTATATAAGAACTCAAAATTCTGTATTAGAACTTCAATTTTTTGATGTTATATCATTTTTACGCAATAATTTGATAATTTGAATGTCTAATCATTTTGTGGCGCTGGTTGGTACTATGTACATACTTTGATCGGAAAACATGATCTATAGGCATTGAACCAACAGAAAAAACTTTTGAACATTTTTAAATTTAAAATCTTTTTATTTTTAAATAAACCGTATAAAATGTATTTAAGCACGTAAATGGTTATTAAATAACAAATAAAAATTTGTATTTATATGTAAAATCACAAAACTTTTAAAAACACAAAAATATACAGGCGCACCTATACATTAACACTAACCAATACTATATTTTCCGGTTATTTTACTCGCACTCACGTTTTTTTGGTACAGAATCCATGTTCTTATTATCATCTGTCAAATTTAAATAAAGGTTTTGAAAAGTCTTTTTGTTTCCCAAATTTTTTTTGTTTATTTTGACGTGACTCTATTTTACAAAGAGACAACGAGTCGTTGTAAATTCCAACGTCTGCTTGGAGTGAATATGTAGAGGGGAATAATTGATGAAAAAATGATTGGTTTATTTAAACTACCACGTTGGATCATTTTTTCGTTTTTAGTCGAATTCAATAAGGAAGAGACTGCCAGCATAGAGAATCTTGGTGATCAAATGGATGAAGGTAGCGAAACGGATCAAAACTCTTCAGAGGAGAATGATTACGTGCCATATAATAATTCGGATCGAAACCAGATGAATGCTCAGTCCTAAATTCTTTTTCGACATGAAAATGACATTTTGCGTGATTTGTATGCGAGACTTTGATGGCAATGCAACAGCAAATGCAAGAGTTAGTTCTTCAGCTGCAAAATTGAGACCAGCTGGTGGTTGTTCAACCAGCCATCAAAGAAAAGGAAAAAGGTCAACAACAAATAGTCCAACAACAGTTATTTAAACCAGACTTTCTTGGAGATATCGATGATAAACCACATGGAAGCGTTTATCAAATATCGATGAAAATTTTTTCAGAGTTCGAAGACAAAGATAAAAACGGCAAATATTTTCCACCAGATGGTGCTAGTGGTGAAATCAACAAGAAAACGAATCAATATCAAAATAAATCCGAAAAATTTACATCGACGAGCAGTGGTGCGACAGCAAAATTAAATAAATCGAACGAAGACTCGTCTGAAAAGGAAACATATTTCCGAAAACTTATTACGCGACAAGTAATGAGATTCGAGTTACCAGAATTCGATGGCGACATGATGCAATGGCCCACGTTTATTACAGAATATAATCGTTCAACACGGGAATTTGAGTTTACACCATCCGAAAACATGCAACTTCTGCGGAAATGCTTATCTACTATATACTAGCGATGCCACCCGAGCTATTGAAATACTGCATCGCAATTTCGGCAAACCACAATTGATAATCGATCAGCTGATTAAAAAAATAAACAAAATGCAATTCGTGACAAACACAAAAACAATCATGGAGTTCACGAACTTTTGTGAAAACTTTGCAGTAATAATAATGAATTTCGGTTGTAATGAAACGAAATATTATGTTGTCATGTTAGTGAAAAAGTTAATTCAGAAGTTGCCAGATTATTTGCGAGTCAACACTACGCTAACTTTATGAGCTGAAGGGGAATCACGTCACCAACTGTTGAACATGTAGCAAATTATGAACATGGTGCCATATCAATGTTTGAAATTGGTTTATCGGTAAAACAATTCCGTGGCTCAAATATCGAAAAAGAAATTTATGAAATTAGATGTCCAAATTTATGAAAATAGATGTCAAAGGACGATGGAATATGGCACAACGGATTCATCAATGCTACAGTTGCCTATAATGTCACAGTGGACCATGTTCTCGAAAAGTTGCATGTGGAGAAAATAACTGCAATCGATTTCATCACACATTGTTTCATAAAGCTGGCACGACAATAATTTCCAATACCAAAGAAATAATAGAAACGATTTCTGGGACTAAACCAGGCGTGATTCTAAAGATGTTACCACTCCAAAAGGTCCAAAAGGTGAGCTGGAGATTCTAGCTTTTCTTGACGAGGGCAGCACTGTTACCATGTTAGTTATCATGGTAGCGAAATTGATTGGTGTGGAAGGTCCTAAAGTATCCTTAGGTTACATGTGGACGGGAAACATATCACGACATGCTGAAGACTCGATGCAAGTATCAGTCGAAATAAGAAAAACGAGTGATGATAACAGTACGGTACACAAGATAACTCAAGATCAACTACCAAAGCTATTAAAAAACTATTAATTTAAAAGAGTTGTATGAAAAATATCCGTATACATGGCAAGTCCGCCTTATTGACGAAGTACCTAAAATGTTGATAGGGCAAGATAATTATGAGTAGATGTATCCAAAAGCAGCGTGCAGCCAACATCAACATCCCCAATGTCAACACAGACAAAATTAGGCTGGCTAGTACATGGACTCTCGCAAACTTTGGTGACGAATACTGATTGGGAAAAAACTGATGACGACTGCGAAGCAATCGAAATCGCCGAACAGTCTATTAAAAATAAAGGCAACCGATATGAGCTGGGTCTTCCTTACAAACACAATCCAACGTTAATGGTTGATAGCTACGGAACAGCTCTTCACCATCTAAAATGTACAGAAAGAAAAATAATTCGAAATAACATTGAAGAGGAGTGAAAACATTTCAGACGTACATTGGTAAGGGCTACGAGTCAATCCTAGGTAAGATCAGACTAGTATTCGACGCCGCAGCGAAATCGAACGGAATGTGCCTCTTTTTGGTCTACTTTGTCGGTTTAGAGAAGAAAGAATCGGAGTTTGTGCTGACATCGAGGAAATGTTTCCACAAGTACGCATAAGAGAAAATGACAGTTGGTCGCAGAGTTTTCTTTGGCGAGACTTAAATTCGATGCGCAAGTCCGATATTTTCAAAATGAATGCGATGATTTTCGGCACCACAAGCTCACCATTTATGGCGCAATTCGTAAAGAATTATAATGCAAACCAATACTCAGATGAGTTTCCTGAAGCAGTGAAGTCGACTATTTATCAACATTACGTCGACGTCTGGATGCTATCCAGATTATCAAAGAAATACTCGATATGCAGAAGAAATCTGGTTTCAATCTGAGAGATTTCACTTCGAATTTAACAACTGTAACAAATAGTCTCCCGGAACTTATTAAACTAAAAACTGAAATATTTGATTTTATGGCACAAGAATCGCATCGCGTACTTGGTGTACGTTGGAATGTAAATAGAGACTGCTTTGTATTTCATTATGATTTTCATCAAATACCGAAGGACATCGTATAGACGGAACAAAAATTCCAACAAAACGGGAAGTACTGAAAATAGCGATGTCTGTATTTGACCCAATTGGATTCTTATCGCCAGTCACCATTACGTCTCGCATAATTCTGCAACACTTATGGAAATCTGGGATAAGCTGGGACGAAAAAATTCCTGGTGAAATCGCGAAGCACCAGATCTAGTGGTTGAGCATCCTGGCACAAATTCATAAACTGGCCATTCCGAGATTACATTTTTTGTGACGCTAGTGAATGTGCCTATGCTGCAGTTGCATATTTGAGAATTGAGTCAACCAATGTTGAAGTCTCGTTCGTTGTGGCAAAAGCTCGAGTGCCACCGATGAAAACACTTACAATACCGAAACTGGAACTATTAGCAACCGTGCTCGGAGTTAGATTGGCACAATTGATTAAACAAGAATTAAGAGTTACAATACCCTTCGTAAAATTCTGGAGCGATTCGAAGACGATTTTATCGTGGACACGGTCGAAGAAAAAATTAATAACATTTGTTGCTACCAGAGTTGGAGAAATTGTCTATGTATCAAATTCAATTGATTGGAACTGGGTACCCTCAAAATAGAACCTCGCCTATAAAGCAACACGTCAAATTTTCGACGAGCTTGAAAACGAATCAGAATGGTTTACCAGACCGCAGTTTCTGTACAAATCCGAAGGCGAATGGCCTGAGGAGAAACCTCGAAATGAAAACGATATCAACATAGAGGTTGAGACTGATGACGACAACGTTCAACATGAAATTATTATAAATACATGCCTGAAGGTCTGCCTGATTTTTCGTCTTACTCTTCAAATCAGGGGTTTCTGAGGATCACGGATTTGTGTCGTCAGTTTATCCTGATAACGAAGTGCGAGATCCCAACGGTTGGTGGCTTGCAAACAAATGATGCCAACTGGGCGAATAAGATCTGGTGTAAAGCCGTGCAGGAGGAATTTCCAAAAGACTTTCTAAAAAACTTTCGTCATGGTATGGATGTTTTTGGTGCCTTCTTATGACCCTGGCATGTTTGTAATGTTGTTCTTTTGGTGCTATATATGCTTCTGTTTTGAACATTTGTAAAAAGTTTTAGTTAGATATTTGTTTTTGGGGTAATTAGAGCTGTAGTCTATGTATCAATTCATTTTTGGTTGATTGGTAACCTGAATAACTTCACAATTGGCCGTTTAAGTGTCGAGAATCAGTTCTAGTTTCCATCACATCGCACAGGCTGTTGATAATTTCTAACATTACCAAATAGGTTTGACTGAGAACTCAACCATTTATTTCATGGTAGAAGTTAGTGAAGGTAGTCAGAACACTACAGCTTCTACAAAATCGCGTACCATTTCTCCGATCAAGTGGCATTTGGTTGCCAATCCTAAACGAGGTACCCTAAACTTAATACGGTTAAGTACCTCCTGCACCAGTTTAATTTACAATCGAAAGTTGTAATTGTAAATCGTTTAACAATAACAAATGAAAGTCAAAACAAACGATTTTTTGGCGAAACAGTGAGTTTTCAATGAGTCATTGATTCGATAAAAAAAACAAAAAAACAAAAAAAGTCTGTTAAACATATTTGTTTTTATTAAACTGTTAGAGTATACAGTGCTATTTTACATAATAAGCCATCATTATTATTCCTTATGTGACCTAATATAATCTGCTATTATATCCCAAACATGTAAATCTTCTTCAGTTTCTTCAGTTTCTTCAGTTTCTTCAGTTTCTTCGGTATAGGATTCGGATGAGTCCGAATTTGTATTATGATACCCATAAACAACTACAATTGCTTCATTAAATTTAGCTCTTGGGAAAAGCCCAGGGACATCTGAAATGTCTATGGCATTAGCCGGTGGTTGATAACTAAAATTATAAAATCGCTTAATTATTTAGTATCGATTAGAATATCTGTCAAAGTAAAAATATTAATATAAAAATTACGCTTTTTCGGTCTCTAACAAAACTCCTTTGCCTGTGCAAAAACTTTTCTTACAAGGTGTATCACTTATTGATATTCTAACCTTCAAACATTTTGCTATATTTGAATTTGAATGCCATACTCATACAGATATTAACTCTTATCATAATATAAATAAAAAACCGTTCATAATGAAGGTTGAGCTGTCAAAGTAAATCACAGTTAAAATAATATGGAATATGATAAAAATTAATTACTGTCATAACGTAAAAACATACTGCAGAAATGGAACATAATTCATACAAGGGCTCATCTAAGAGTATAAATAAGCAAACCGTCTCGATAAAAAATTATTCAAAGCAAATCAGTAACCCCGTAAGCTTGAAAGCATTACAACATTCAAATAAAATGTTTATGATATATTGGAGGTCCGTAATGTTGAGTTTAATTGCTGGCAATATATTTGCTGAACCATCTGGCAAAAGGGTAGAATATCAAACAGAATATCCATCAAGGTCTTTAAAATATTCGCCAGACAGAACTTTGTAAGTACATTGAAAAGTATAAAATAAAAATGAGGTTATGTTTTTGTATGTCTATTTGTTTGCAGTCCGCCAATTCATGGACAGACTACACAATCTTTTGAATTAACGACTTCCTTTCCTACCACCACCGCGGACTATTGTGCGGACTTCACAAATATATAAAATGTTTACTAGCATATTGGGATCACTTTAGTGTTGGAGTTTTGTTACCCGATTTTATTTTAATAAAGGTTGTTTCAATATTGTGCAAGAATTTAGTTTAAATTGCAATTATGTCCAAACTACGATTATTTTTGCCATAATCGCTTTACGTCGCATTGATCAACTGTATAATGAAATGAGTAAACTGATGGCAAGAGTTACACTTTGCAAATATACCATAACTATGTCTCTTTTCTAACGTAGCTGATTTGTGGGCTTTTGGACAAAGCGGTGATATGGGTGATGAGAAAATGGAACTGTTGAACTTCACGTTGGAAAGTTTCTCGACTTGTGCTGACTGAAAAAAAAGGAAAAGGTGGTGATGCAGATTCCCCATCTACATACAAACCTCTCTCCATGCTCGATACTATGTTCACGTTTGACGTCAAAACGCCTTTAACTCATCAAGGTGGAATGATATGCTCAAAGTGCTTTAGTGGTCTTTTGAGGTACCAAGTTGCTTTTTAAAAATGCTGCAAAGGTATTTAAAAGACTAGAAATCGAAACGAGCGCTGGAGCGTCACAGGAGTTGGTTCTTGGATCTGATCTCTGAAACATTCTGTAAACAGTCTCTTGCTGCTAAAGTGTCAATGCGGACGATATCGCCGTGGTATAACCTCCGAGTTCCGAATTGGCTCAACTTAAACAAGTTATGAGCCATGCTTACTAGATGGAGAATACCTACTGTAATTTTTATTTAAACAGAGAGGGCAATAAAGTATTTAGGGGTAACCTAAGTTACCAAGCTGTCCTTCTCTGAACATACTCGCAAGTCTTGTGAGAAGGTACACTCTATCCTGCTCTACGAAACCGAGTTGTAGGCTGATTCCTTTGAGATATAGTAGTGCAAAGTATGGTTTCAACCTAGCATCGTGGTGCAGCTTTCGTTGTTGCTGGAAGCATTTCCCATTGATCTTCGGTTGCGTTAGAATACCGAAAGATCCTTTGGTTGATGGCAGACGTGGGAATGCAAGAAGTTGTAGCCATAGATTGCCATAGAGCTTAGTAATTAAAATGAAGTTCTTAAAAGTTTATACAAGTGGGCAAGTACGCTACAGTGACCTAGACAATTTGTTGGATTTAACCATATTTCAACCGGAGATTTAACAAATTTATCTAAAAGTAGTTCGGTACTTTTACAGAACATTGAACTACAAATTGAAAGCTATGCTTGTTTTTTAAATTCAGAGTAAGACCAAAAAGTTGAAGTTCCATATTATAATTTACAAGCTTTAGTTCAAAAAATTGTATTCTTCAAGTTTCCAACAAATATTTTCAAAAGCTCCAAATAAGATTTACGAAAAACCTTCTGATTGTATTTTAAGTATTCAGCTTTTGCTGAACAAAAGCTCATTGTATTAAGTGCGTATACACAAAGCTTAAAAAGTTGAAATTCTATATTCCATGGACTTTGTAACTTTTTCGAAGCTACAATATCAAGAAACGAGGATTTTTTAAACTAAAAGATCTATATTTTTATAGAACAGAGCTTTTTTTCATAAGAACATAAATGCCAAGTGTGACCTCAAGAGAACCAATGCATAAAACTTTAAGCTTGTCATCGACTAATAAGTCAATGTTCAAGTATGCAAGCTGTAATTGATTGAGCTTTTATTTTTAAGGAAAAGCTTATTAACAAGAAACATTAATTAAACCCGAAAGAGCTTAAATTAGATATTATGCTTAATCTTTTAAGCGCATTTTAGGTACTAAGCGTTTCAAAATGTAAAAGTTCCAAAAATTATGTTTAAAAGCTCAAACCATAAATCAATTTCATCTTTTAACTCCAATCGATATTCGTCAATAAATCTAATAAAGCTTGGATTTCACAATAATAACCAAATATATATAAATGAAATGAAATATACTGAAAGCTTTCAATAAGTGAAGCTTTGTAGTATTTCAACTTTAAAAGCTTATTCCAGCATACATTTTAAGTTTTTATTATTAATAATCTGATTCTGTTTTATTTCGTAATAATCTAACCACTCTGAAAGCTTTAAATTCTCATTTAAAGCTTTTGAAAAAACAACAACAATATATAAGTACTAGTCACTAGTATTTCAACTTATTCTTTTCTTAACTCAAAGTAAATTAGTTTTGCTGATTTATGAACCAGTAATTTACAAATTTATATTGAAATGAGCTTTTGCTCAGGACAAAAGTTTGTTTGTTAAATTTGCTGATTTAATATAAAGCTTTCAAATATATTAAGTAAATTTATATTAATATTATGTTCAATTAATAATAGGTACCATAAAAAGCTTTTTGGAAACTTATTTGAACTTTTAATCAAAATATTACTTTACGAATGAAAATCAATAAATGCATTTTTACGGGCTTATTGTCCAAAACATGAGCTTTTATCGAACTGCTTTTAACGAGCTTTTATTTTAGTTTTATAAAAAATATTATGATTGGCCTTTTAATTTATTTTAAAGAAAATAACTTACACATTTCCAAGAAGTTTTGCAGATCCTGCCAATTTACGACCTTTTTCATTTACAGATGGTGCAGCATGTACAATAACAGCAATCAATAGCAACAATGCCAATGTACAATTAAAGTTCCCCATTTTTCAAAATTAATTTTCTAACTTCTTAAGCTTTCGACTTTAAATAAAAGACTGATAATATTTAATGATACCGCAACGTTATGTATTTATAGTCGGGAGTAAGCTTACCTAAACTATTTTTGTAATTAATAAAAAAGAATTCTATGATTCAGCAATGGCAAAGTAATTTGTAATTTAATTAAAATTCTTTAAAATTTTATTACTATTCGTAATTATAGGTAATCGCTTTTCTGTTATTCGATCAAATTAATGGATTAGTCAAAGTATCAGTTTATTTCATACCACTTAAAATGTCCACTTAAGCTACATTTTAAAAACTTTTAAGCTAATCATTTATAAAAGTTTTAAATGTAAAAATGCCATAAAGCTTGTTCAGTTATTTCTGATTCACAATATCGATTAGAACTATATTTTGGAGCTTGGTAATGATGCGACTGTAGAGAAATTTCTAAATTAAGTTTTTTAAACCTTTAATTAAGAAAAACCTGATTTAGAAATAAAAAGCTCGTTTTACTTCTAATCTACATTTATAAAATTTTAATTTATCTTAACTTAAGCTAAACCTTTAAAGGTTAGTCCACATGTTTTTTAAAAAACTGAAACAATATTTTCATCATGGTTAAGCTTATCTTTAAAAAAGCTCAAATAAAAAAAATTACGGAGAAGTTCAGTAAATTGTTCCCGAAGCTTTATTGTAGAATTTGGTAATGATGGAACACACATTTGAGTTTAAATATTACTAACGTACTTTTAGTTAGCTGGTTGAAGTAAAATATTAAAAAAAAACTTTTTTAAAACTTTTAAAGCTTGAAAACTCATTATATGCCTCTTAAAGTTATTTGACCTAAAATTTTATTCGCACCCCAAATTTTATTAAAATTTTCATTTCTTAAATGTAGTTAAAAGATTAAAACTTAGAGCTTTAATTTTAAAAGGCTAAACTCACCATTTAATCGTAAAGCTCACATTTAAATATAAAATTTTATTCCACAAATTAATTTTAATATGCAAAAGTGAATTAAAGCTTAAAACATTAAAATAAGTTTTAGCACGATTAAACCAACATGCAAGCATGCTTAAACAACATTTAAAAAAATGATTTTTAAGCTTATTAAATAATTTGGGACTTATAATGTCCAATTAAGCTACTTAGCAGAGGTTGGTAATGCTGCAAGTATAAATACTACCATAAAATATTAATACATTTCTACAAAAATATTGGGTGCAAAAAATTAGTAAAGGAGTTATAAATTTACAAATAATGATGGAAAGTCACTAAAATTCATAATAGTGCACCGATTGTGCTGAATGATACCTCAATGTAAAGCTTTCGACATCAGTATAAATACTGCTATAAAATATTGATGCACTTCTATAAAAAAATTTAATGCAACAAATCAGCAAAGGGTGCCTTTACAAATTTACAAATATGGTTGAAAAGTTACTAAAACGAGCAATAGCAGACGGATTGTGCTGAATAATAGATACTTTAATGAAAAGCTCTCGATATCAAAATGTTTACTGCTGTAAAATATTGATACGTTTCTACAATTGGATGCAAAAAAATTGGATGCAAAAAATTAGCAAACGGGTTAGCGTTTACAAATATGGATGAAAAGTCGCTAAAACGCGTAATAATGAGCCGATTGTGCTGAAAGATATCTCAATCAAAAGTTCTCGACGTCAATATAAATATAGCTATAAAATATTGATGGATTTCTACAAAAAAATTGAATACAAAAAAACTAGCAAAGGGGTTAGCCTTTATAAATTTACGGATATGGATGAAAAGTCACTAAAACGCGAAATAGTGGACTGATTGTGCTGGATGATACCAAAAGCTCAATATAAATACATCAATATAAATATTGCTATAAAATATTGATGAATTTCTACAAATAATTTGATGCAAGAAATTAGCAAAGGGGTTAGTCCTTTCAAATTTACAAATAAGGATGAAAATTCACTAAAACGCGCAATATATCTCAATCAAAAGCTCTCGATATCAATATAAATACTGCTATAAAATATTGATGAATTTCCATTAAAAATTTTGATGCAATAAATTAGCCAAGGGGTTAGCTTTTATAAATTTACGGATATGGGTGAAAAGTCACTAAAACGCGTAAAAGTGGATCTACTGTACCGAATGATACCGAATGATACCTCGACATCAGTATAAATACTGCTATAAAATATTGATGCATTTCTACAAAAAATTTAGATGCAACAAATCAGCAAAGGGGTAAGCCCTTAAAAATTTACAAATATGGGTGAAATGTCACTAAAACGAGCAATTGTATACCGATTATGGGGAAAGATAGATACGTTAATGAAAAGCTTTCGATTTCAACATATTTACTGCTATAAAATATTTATCCATTTTACAGAAAATGTGATTAAAAAAAAATTAGCAAAGGGGTTAGACTTTACAAACCTACGAATATGGATGAAAAGTCACTAAAACGCGTAATAGTTGACATATTGTGCTAAATTGTACCTCAATAAAAAGCTATTGACATCAATATAAATACTGCTATATTGATGCATTTCTACAAACAAATTGGATGACAAAAAATATGCAAAGAGCTTAGCCTTTACTAATTTACAAATAAGGATGAAAAGTCACTAAAACGCGTAATATACCTCAATCAAAAGCTCTCGATATCAATATAAATACTGCTATAAAATATTAATGCACTTTCATTAAAAAATTTTGATGCAAAAAATTAGCAAAGGGGGTTAGCCTTTATAAATTTACGGATATGAGTGAAAAGTCAAAAAGTCACTAAAACGCGTTATAGTGGACTGATTGTGCTGAATGATACATCAATTAAAAGCTCTCGATATCGGTATAAATACTGCTGTAAATATTGATGCATTTTTAAAAAAAAATTTTGTTGCCATAAAATTAGCAAAGGGGTTAGCCCTTACAAATTTACAAATAATGATGGAAAGTCACTAAAATGCGTAATAGTGAACCGATTGTGCTGAATGATATCTCAATCAAAAGCTCTTGACATCAATATAAATACTGCTATAAAATATTGATGAATTTCTACAAATAATTTGATGCAAGAAATTAGTAAAGGGGTTAAGTCCTTTTAAATTTACAAATAAGGATGAAAAGTCACTAAAACACGTAATAGTGGATCGATTGTACTGAATGATACCTTTACCTTTAAGCTATAAGCTCTCTTTAAAAGGAATTTTATTTTGTATTAACTCAATGTTAACATAAGCAAGCTTTAATAAAATTAAGGTATTTTTTTCAAAAGCACATCGTTTAAGTTTTCAATTTTAGATAAATCTCGGTACCCTAGCTTGTCAACGTTTTAGATCTCGTTGATGAGATTATGTCGCTATGTCGTTTATCAATAATATGATAACTTACTTAACCTTTTAACTGGTTAATTAGCATTGGTATAACAAATTTCATTTAGTATACTCTTGAACTTCTTGGTTCCCTAAATAATAAACAAATGATGGTGCATAACATACATAATTATGATTTAGGTCCATTTAACCTTGATCTGATCGACTGATATTGTGAACCTTATCATATATTATGATTTCAAGATCGTCTTGATTTTTGTTGTAGCATACAAATCAGATAACTTATGATCAATATAGTGCGTTGGAATGTTGAATCACCTTGAAAAATTAAATAATCTTTTAATAGACTTAGCCATCGCACATATTGAGATCGTTTTACACATTCACCACATTGAGGTCGTTTATCTGATTGTGATAAGATAAGAAGCAGCTTTTTTATATTTTTAGTCTAAAGTTGATATCGGGATATAGAGGAAGTGTACAACCTAAGCCACTATGTTCAAAATAATTTTATTAGTGAGTGCCATATTAGTGTTAAGTGGATCAGCTCCTGTCGATCAAAATTCACAAAAACCAGTCAAACTGTTGAGCTCCAACAACGAACCGATAAATGAAGATCTTCAATATAAATTCAAGTAATATATTCTTAAGACGGTATTTTGCAATCCATTTAACTAATTCATCTATTTTTGTACAACAGTTATAAATTAAGCGATGGCCAAGAACGTGAAGAGGATGGCATGTTTTACGAGTTCGAAGGATCCGACCAATTAGAATTTGTCGTACACGGATCATATCAGTATATTGGACCGGATGGTGTTCTATATAGTGTGACGTATACAGCCGATGATAAAGGTTTCCATCCTGAGGGTGATCATTTACCAGGACAGGTTTCTACAACTGATGAACCTGTACAATTACCACACAATGCTGTTTTGTCGTTGATTGGCTAATTTAACCTTATCAGATTTTGTATCAGATTATAAAAATTTATTTCACTTAATAAAAGTGTTAATTTATAGTGAAAATGTTGTTGTTGTTGAGTTTGACATTTTACGATGCAAATGTTAATTGACATGAGTTTTACCATTTCAAGACAATGATGCCCTTCATTCCAAAACCATATAATTACGATAATTAAAGTTTAATAATTTTTTTTGTGACGAAATAGTGTAATTAACACATTATGGTCGTACACAAATCTTTTACCCACAATTCACTTTTATGATTTTAGTTTGGTACTTAAATTGTGACAGATAACAACAAAATAAGCAACCAAATATGGTTACATTACATTTAATGTTCGTTGTATTCGCGTCAACAATTTTGATGGTATATTCCGCACCGGTTGGTAAAAAAGATGATCACAAAACTGTGACACTGTTAAATTACCATAATAATCCACGTAGTGCCGCAAATAAATACAGTTTTGACCAACTTAAAGGTATTTTTGTATCACACTTGTTTTTAGGTTTAAGACAAGTGATGGCCAAGAGCGAAAGGAAGAAGGAAAATTTACAACCGACGAAAATGGTAAAGTTAAACATGTTGTAAGGGGATCATATCAACACGTGGCACCCGATGGAGATACTTATGTGGTGAATTATACAGCTGATGAAAATGGTTATCATCCGGAAACAATGATAATTAAGAAAATCGTTCCTGTTTTGGGATTGGGTCCGAATGCAATAAAATCGTTGATTGGATAGTTTGAGGCATCGACTAAAGAATATCAGTGTTTTATTTCTAATAAATGGTTAAAAGCTTTTAGTACAAATAAAAGTTAATTTGAGCTTATCAAGACCCAGGAACTGTACTGTTTTTAGTTGTTATACTGATAAAAGCTTTGTAACTATAAAAAAAGTTCAATGTTGGTTTTTTCTAGCACCTTAACATGTTGGTGTTTAAAATATTTGAAAAGCTTTAATAAATTCAATTCAAGTATTACACTTTTCTATTATAGCTTTCTAATTAATAATTTTCTAATTATAGCTTTCTAATTAATAACAATAATCAGCTTTTAGTTACAAATTGTAAATCTAAAGTTGTCGAAATAAACCAGAATTTTATAAATTTTAAAACTGTTAGTGAAGTAAATTAAAAGCTTATTCTTTTAAAGAAATAATTGCAATAAAAAGCTTTTTAGTGTAACAAAAGCTTTATCCAAATCGTAAAGCTTTATACAATTTGAATAAAACAACAGGTAACCTTTTTGCAATAATAAAAAATTTACTTTTGCTAAAAAAGCTTTGTAACGGTTTCATCGATGAATATTTAAATTATTTTTTAACTTAAATTTAAACTGTAAAAAGCTCTATGAATAAATTTGAAAAATTCTATAACATGAGGTTTTTTGAAGGAATGTACATATTTGAAGCATTTTTTTTGTTAAAAAGCTTCAAAAGTCTTAAAAATTAAATGTTTGACCAACAACTATATTAAAAAGCTCTTAATTTGTATGTTAAATTTACAATTTGGCATGTATGTAGTATTTTAAAGTTATAAATTGAATGGCAGTTAAAAGCTTTAATCAATTTAAATATTTCAATTTTACTTAAATGTAAAACCTAAATATTTTAATTTCCAAAAAAATGGTTGAAAGCTTTTAAGTAAAGTAACCGATAAAAGCTTAAATAATACGAATGAATTAAGCCCTCTAAAATTTACTAAGTAAGCTCACTAAAAATAAAGTTAGTTCTCAAAAACATTAAAGCCATTTTCCATTTTAAAAACTGAAAATTATTAACTCTAAAAAGTAAGCTTTTACCTGTTAATTTCAAATTCTGGTAAACAACTAAATTTTAAAATGGTTCATTCAATTTTTTGGAGAATTCTAACAGAAAGCTTTTTAATAAACCAAATTTCAATAAATTCTTTCATTGTCAGAAGTTTAACAAAGTAGAAGCTTTCATATTTTAAAAAGTCTAATCGTAAAAACTTTGATATAATTGTTCAACTGCTTAAGCTTTTACTTTAAGCAACCGGGTATTCAATAATTGAAATATTTAATTTGACTGTATTTGAGTTTTGTGAATTTTGTAAGAAGTGAATTTTGTAATTAGTGAAAATAACATAACTTTCTACATAATTTCCATTAATAGTGTCAATTAATTGTGATATTTGTGAATTTTTATCAAGTGAAAGCTTTCTATTTCTAATAAGTCTAACATAAACAAGCAAATGTAATAAAAGCTCTAAAGGGTTCAGTCGTTAAGTATTTCTTCTGAAAAATATTAACTAATTCAACTTTATTTTAAGTAAGTTAAACCTTTTTATTGTGAGCTTTTATTAAAAATTATAAATCTTAAGTTATCAAAATAAATAAAATTATTATTAATTTTTGAACTTTTAGTTTATTAAAGAAAAAGCTTTTATCCGTCAAAAAGCTGTTGATCTGAAATATTATTGTAAGCTTACGCAAACCTTTACTGACTTACTTGAAACTTTCTAACGGAAAATTTCTTAACAAATTAAGAAAACACCGAAAGCTTTATTTATTTTTTAATATACAATTAAAAATAAAGCTTTTTGTAATTTTATTAATATAAACAATTTATACAGCTTTAATTAAAGTAAACAGTTTTAAAACTTACAAAAAGCTTTTTAACTAACCAAATTAAAATTAAAACTTTAATTGAAAAAATTCAATTTTGTTAACTGAAAATCATTTATGACCTTGAAAAACAAGCTTTCACCTGGCAGTTTAAAGTTTTTTTAAACATTTTAATTTTAAAATTGTCCGTTTAAACTTTTTAAAGCATTTTAACCGCAAGCTTTTTAATGAACCACATTTTTATCATTTCAAACAAAAGCTTTCCTGTTTTCATTTTTTACAAAATCGCAAAATATTAAAACAATTTAAAAGGCTTAATCGCTAAAACTACAATTTTTTTCAACTGCTTAAAGATTTGTGACTATGTTTTAAATAGTTAAATTTAAGCATTTTGTAGAAGCTTTCACTTTAACCACCATAGTAGTTGATAATTGCAATATTTTATTTTCCTTAGAATTTTAGATCTCTGCCAAAATATCTATGGTCTTTTGAGCGTAAAGCTGTACAAAGCTCTTAATAATTATTAACGATTGCTTTAAAAGTTTTATGAAGAATTAAATCAGTAAAAGCTTATATTTATTTAAAAATATATTTCTATTTAAAAAAAGGTTTATGAAATAGGGAACTTTGATATTTAAAAAACATTGAGCTTTTCCATTTAGTTTTACATTTTGGAATCAGTTATTTAATAAAAAACAAAAACCATACGCAACCACAAATAGAAGCTTAAATGTAATGTAAAAAGCTCTATGATTTTGTATGATAAACAAAAATGTTATTATAAGCTATTACCAAATAATTTCTTAATTACTGCAGTTACGAATTTTTGAAAGCACTTTAATAGTTTATTTTGTTACTGGCTTAGATATCAAGGAAAGCTTTACAAGTTTCGATTAATAAACTATTTTAAACCCTTTTAGAATCTATTAGTAGTTTTTATTATTTTCAGATATCAAGAGCAAGAATGAAGATAACATAATGTTAAGTAATTAACAATTTACTTTTGGTATAAAAGCTCTAAAGGTATAAAATATTGTTTGATATTTTAAATGTTTTGAATAAAAGCTCCACTATTTTATTTAAAACCACAGCTTTTTAAAACTGTTAAACATTTCAAAAGATAAAGTTTTTTGACCCTGTCAATTTTGAAAATCGATCATGAATCGGCATTAAGCCTGAATGCAGGAAAATATAATCGATTGGACAGTTTTTGACATTGGCAAAATAATCTGAGTTTTCTCATTCATTAAAAATGGTTAATACCCTGTAATCTAACTTTAGTGAAATTTATGAATTTTGTCAGTTTACATCAAAAGTTCAATTGAAGCTTTCAAAATAACATCAAATCCTGTACGATTTTCATTAAAATAGCCAATTCTTGTAATTGAAATTATAATAATTCTATTCATTTTAGATCATTAGCATTTATAGATAATCCTTACATTGAAAGCTTATTTTAAACAAATAAAAGCTTTTTATTTTTGCAAACATTGCGATTTTATTAAAAATAAAATTGTACCTTTCAAATGCGAGCTTCTGTGAAAAAATCTAGATGTAAAGTTCTTAAAATAAAAAAACTCTATTGTACATTTTTGAACTTTTACTGTAGTAAAGAAAAAGCTTATTTCCATAAATAAAAGCTTTTTTATTAATGAACAGTTTAAAATTTTAAATATATTGTGTTTATGCAATTTTTTTGGACTAAAAGCATGTCACTTAGAAAGCTCTCTAATGGAATATGTTTTTAATAATTTAAACTGGAAGCTTTAATAGTTTCATTGCACATTCATTTTAACGTATTTAACTAAAGCTTTTAATTTTATTAAAATTTAAAAAAAAATATAATTTTTAATATAAAAAATTGTTTAAAAGCAAAAAAAAGTTTTAAATTAAAATTTCAAATTGAAAAAGCTTTGTGAATATATTTAAAACATTAAACTTGAGTTTTACCTAAGAATTGTATGTAGCTGAAGCTTTTATTTGTTGAAAAGCTTTACTAACTCTAAAAATTTAAATACTAAACAAGAAACTTACTGAATGTTTTTGTTTATTAAAAAAGCTCTGAAGTTGTTTTTAAATGTATAATTTATCTTTAGCTTTTACATAATAATGTTAACTAATATAAATAATTTTTAAATATTCGAATTAATAAAAGAGCTTTATATGAGCTTTTTTATATAAATCAACATGCCAATTACATTATGTAAGCTATACATTTTTATTAAAAGCTTTAATTATGAAGTTTTACACATCACCAGTTAAAATCGTATTTACTATAAATAAGCTTATATAAAAGCTTACATAAAAGCTTCATCAGTTTGACTAAGTTAACTATTAAAGAGGTTGCAAAATCGTACTGGAAGCTTTACAGTTATAGTCAAAGACTTAAAAAAGTTGGATCAAAAGTTTTTTTATAGCTAGATTTTAAAGCTCTTCACAGTATAAAGAGTTTTAAGTTGGTTATGATTGATCTTCCTAATTATCATTGTTGGTTATTGTTAAATTTCACAATCACACTTTAAATATTATTATTTGTTTACATTTTTAAAATGAAAATAAGCTTATTTAATTAAAAGCTCTTCTCCGTGCTATAGTTTTAATAATTTAAAGCTTAAGACTCTTTCTTCACTATTGACTAAACGCGAGCTAAACTTTTAAATATTAGATACATTTAAATATAACGAAAGCTTTAGAAAAGTTTATTTTTTGTATAAACAAAAGAAAGTTCTATATATTATCTAGCTTATTTAAGCCAAATAAAGATATATGCACCTAAAACCTAGTTGGATCTAAAGTTCTTCTGAATAGGGAAATTAATTATTATAAAGCTGTAATATTTTACTTCACTTTAAAAATAACTAAAAAGCTCATAAACTTAAATATTAATTATGTTGAAATTCTTTCCGGGTTAATAAAACTTTCACTTTTAACTATTCCAAAACTCTTCAATAAACTTACAGGTAACATTAATTGTTTCAAAGCTCCACAAAATATGTGCATTGTTTTTTTTTTAATATCACTCCAGCACAAAAAATTTAGCATCCTCTAAAACATTTTCTTATTTTCAATTCATACTTCGCGTACTGTACAACTTACAGCAGCACTAATAAAATAAAACCAATATAAAATCCAATTGTATCGTTAATTAAATTAACAATTGTCAAAGGCTTTACATGGATATTATTAAAACATGTCTGCGTGCACCGCTAAAGCCATGATTTATTACTAACAATACCATATAAACCAACACAGTTAGAGTAAACAAGTTAAATCTTAGTTTTGGTTGTACGAGTATAATTTGACAACACCAATTCGTAAGAGCATCTTGAAGAGTGCAGTTCAGTTTTTGAAATTTCGGAATATTGTGGAGTAAAATGTTGCAACTTAAAGTGGTTGTGTTCATAGTGATAGTGAAAATAGTAAATTCGGCACCAACAAACGATGGGGATCCATTCCATCCACAGTCGGAATCCGATTTGTTTAGTGATAAAAAACCAGTGACTTTAGTCAAATTTATAAACGAACCAATGACTGAAGATACGCGACAATATAAATTTGAGTAGGTTTATTGACCTTGTGCGAATTTTACTGAGTTTTAATGTTTTTCTTTTATCTATAAATAGATACGAAACCAGTGATGGCCAAGGTCGTGAAGAAATTGGAAAAATAATAAAAAATAAAGATGGTGAGGAATATTTGCGTGTGCGTGGATCTTACTCGTATATTGGGCCCGATGGCGTATTGTACTCGGTGTTTTATACCGCCGATGAATATGGATTTCAAGCGACCGGCGAACATATACCGGGAAAAGAAAATGAACTTCCGGTAGTACAAATCGATCGGAACGCTATAATATCGTTGTTAGGTTAAACTGTATAAATAATCATCATTTAGGGGTCGCATATTTTAAGTAACATTTAGGCTGAACGATCGTTCTCAAATAACGCTCTCACATATTTAATTTTAATTTATATATTTAAAAAAAAAATTATTTTAATCAATAATAAAATTTTACAATAATTAGATTCGTTTTTATAGTTTACATTAAAAAAAAGTTAAAATATTTTGGACGGCATCATTTCAGACTATTTGGTAATCAACGATAGATCGTAAACGAATTAAATTTACTGTGCATACTATATACTCTAAGATAAAATGTTTCCTAAAATCTAATTTGTTGTGGAATATATAATTTGAATGTGGCATTTTTATACGTCATAGCTGACCGATTGAGCATATCCTCCGACACTACCTCCAATTTCTTCGCGCTCACGTTCCGGCAACGTATGATGCCGTGTTTTACATAATTTCGGCCCATATCGCAATAATGTTATGACCGCAATGATTATGATCATAACGACAAATGCAACACCCGGAAATATAATTAACTGAATCATTTTACAACTTATATATCGCTTTCGCGTTTCTGTAGTTCGAGAAATTCGTCACGATTAAATCGATGTCCACGTCCCGGAAAACCAGTGTGTTTACGTGGTGGTGATGGTTCGTAATCGAGTGGTCGTTCAATCTCGGCCTAAAATATTTTTAAAATTAAAAATTTGATTTACTTGCCATATCGATAAATTTCGTATACTTACACCAGGCGTATAAAATGATTTAACGTCGCTTAGTTCGCTTAAATCGAGCGGTGGTTGTTTATGCGGAGTCGCCGTCCACAGTGATACAATCCAACGATTACCTGTATGCGGATTCCTCCAATACTGACGATGTTTCGAGCAACACCCGATTACAATATTTAGTATAAATAAAAAGAAGCCTAAGGCTGCACAAATGCCGATCGCTATGTAAAATGGTGTAAAATTACCATAAATTCGTCCTTGGAAATACGGATTTTTTAAAAACTCATCACGCTCGTCAAATGATGGCATTATACAATTATTCTGCACATTTGGTTATCTGTAAGTAAACAAATTAAAAATTTTATTCGAATTTTGGCTTACGAAATAATGTTCTAAAATATTTTAAAATGGTTGAATTATTATCGAGATGCCTATGAAATATGTTGCATTGTGTTACGACTTAAGCCTTTAGCCACTTTTGAATTTTACCTTCAAACTCTTAAATTGCGAGAAAGTTTAACTTCTAGTACTAAATTTAAATAAAGAGGTATGCTCTGTAACAGGTTCAAAATCTGGCTTAAGTTTACATCTAAAAAGCTTTAAGTTTATAAATGATAGTTTCTTAAACTTCACTATCATTTATAAACTTAAAAAAGTTACCTCTGAATAATATTGTAATAAGTTTTGACTTAAGCCCTAAGTCACTTTTGATTGTCTCCTTGATACTCTAATTATGAAATAATTGAACTATTAGTTCTAAATTTATGTTTTGAGGTTAAGTCTAAAAGGAATAGGCTAAAAATTTGGCTTAAGTCAAAAACACAACCAAGCACAACTACACAAATTCAATCATGCAAAAAAATTGTTGAATTTACTAATTTATCATTTCAAACAGACTTATGTTTCAATATGTTATATTTTATTTCTACTTAAGACTTAAGCCACTTTTGATTTTGATCAAATATAGAGATGATTGATTTATTTAATGTCAAAACTACTAAAAATTGCTTCTTAAAATTAAATTAAAACAGTCTTATGTATCTAAAATTGGTTGACTAAAGTTTTGACTTAAGCCCTAAGATACGTTTGATTATCAATTTTATAACCTACAGTTACAAAAGAGTTTAAACTGTAGTACTAAATTTTTGTTAGAAGATAACCGCCAAAATTGACTAAAAATTTGATTAAGGTAACATCGATACAATGTCGAAATGACAAAAAACAGTTCATTAAAATTCTCTTATTTTATAATCTTAAAAAGCTTGTATGTCTTTGAAATATTTTAAATAAGTTTCAGCTTAAGCCCTAAGTGTTTTTTGATTTTTACCTTGATACTTTAATTATGAAAAAATTTAATCCTAAAACAGTTTTATGTATTTAAAATACGTTGTATTAATCTTGCACTTAAGCTTTAAGTCACTTGAACAGACTTTTGTCTCTGAGTATGTTGGATTTTGTTTTGACTTACGACTTAAGCCACTTTTGTTATTACCTTGATACTCTTTAAGTAAGATACAATTTAATTTGTAAACTTAAATAAAGAGGTTAATTCTTAGAAATATAAAGGTAAGCTATAGAATTAATAAGCTTAACATTTGGTTTAACTCTATATTTTTTCAATGTCAAAGCTTCCAAAAATTGGTTCTTAAACTTTACTAAGATTTATAATCTTAATACAGTACTATGTATCTAAAATATGTTGTAATATATTTCGATTGAAGCTTTAATCCACTTTTGATTATCACCTAAATTCCTTAAAACTACAAAACAATTTAATTTTTAGTACTAAATTTATAAGCTCCAAAATTTAAATAAAATGTGGCTTAAGCTTACATTTATACAATGTCAAAATGTCAAAAAATTGTTTTTTATACTTTACTATTTTGTATAGCCCTAAAACAAAATTATATCGAACTCTTGGAATTATTAAAAATAATTCCAAGAGTTCGATATAATTTATTATTCCAAAGAAAATTATTGTCTCTGAAATATGGGGTATTTTGACTTAAGCAACTTTTTATTATCACCTTGATACTCTTTAATTACGATTTATTTTAATTTTTAAACTTAAATATTAATATAAGTTCTAAAAATATAGAGGTAAGGTCTAAAATTAATAAGCTTAACATTTGGCTTTAATAGGAAATTATGTGGTTCTAAATTTAGTTATAGAGGTAAGCTTTGACATAATCACATGCTTTAAATTTGGCTTAAGTGCAATTTTATAATGTCAAAATACCTAACAATCGCCTTAAACTCTAAATTCCACTCTGATTGAAGTCGAATTTAAAAAAGATTTTCAAGACTTTGTAGTTTAAAATTTAATCTACAAATAATCAAAAAAAATAATTCCTAATATTTTTTAACAGTTCTAAGTTATGAGTATTTTTGAATACTCTTTTTACTAAACGGAACATAATTCATGCCATTAAAATTCATAAACTAAACCTAACGAGTTAGTTTTATTAAATTAGCTAAATCCTATCAAATCTGTAAGCTTAAGTCTCAAATATGCTTAATTTAGCTTAAGTTTATAATTGAAAATTTTAAAAAGTATTTTTTGAAGATCACCATAAATTTTCTATAAAAAAGTTAGGCAATTAATCCTGAATGAGCTTAAGTTATGAGAATTTATGATATAAGAAGAATTCGCAAATCTAAAGTTACTTAAGTCTAAAATTGTACAATTCCAAATTGTATAAGTTTGTTAAACTTTACTTTTATTTAATACTTAAGACCAAATAAAATTTAATTATCACCTTGATACTCTTAAAAAACGATATAATTTAATATTTAGTACTAAATTTAAATATAAACACAAGCTTTGAATTGGATTTGTATTTGACTTAAGTTAGCCAAAATTTCTTAAACGTCTCTATTATTTTTCATTTTAAAATAGTATTGTCTCTAAAACATGTTGCATTATGTTTTGACTTAAGCCAATTTTGAATTTACCGCAATACTCTTAATATTACAAAATAATTTTAGTTGTACTTATTAATTTAAATATTGAAATAAGAAGCTCTAAAATTAAGCGGCTTAAAAGTATACAAACTTAGTTTTTTAAAACTTCATTCTTAAATAAGTTGTATTAAGTTTCGACTTAAGCTTTAAGTCACTTGTATCATCAAACATAACTAACATATCAAAATAATTTGATTTTTAGTACTAAATTTAAATATGGAGGGAAGCTATGAAATTAATATGCTTAAAATTTGACTTAAGTCTACATTTATTTATTCAATGTCAAAATTTTCAATGATTTTTATTAGAAGTGCATGGAGCTTAAACTGTGGGAATATATGACTTAAGCCAAATCTCAAAAATTTAATATGATTAAGCTTCAGTTTTACATTTAGTCTAAAAATAATCATCGACCTAATTGTTTTAAATTATACACTGTTATGCGCATTTCTACTCACACTCCGTGTCTCAAAACTCCTTTTACTTAAGTCTGTTATATCTTATATTAAAATTTATAAGTAATACCTAACGTGTAAGATTTAATTAATTACTTAATGGAGTGTTGATTTAAGTTAAGTTCAAAAATAATTAATTTAAATTAAGTCTCGGTGCTATATTAGCTTTGGATTAAGTTTGACAACAATCGTTTTTGTTTTAAAATTGCTTAGCATTATTAAAAGGAATCAAATAGGCTTAAGTCGAAACTTAAGCCAATATATGTTACGAAGTAAAAATAATTCAGTGAATTATTTTTTCATTGAGTATTCATATGACGTACAATTATTCATTAAACTATTATAAGTAGGCTTAAGTTTCGACTTAGAGCTCAAACAAAATGTGACAAATAAAGTTAAGTCTTGGAGATAGGTTTTAATCGAAGTTATGTATTACAATTTTATATTCAAAAGGATTAATTTAAGCTAAAGTCAAAATTTAAACCGATATATTATTGTGATTTAGGATCACTTAGGGAACTAAATCTTTAGTTAAGTAAAAAACGTGAGATTTTAAGAACACATTTTTTGAGGACCAAGCAACAAAAAGCTGGAAGTACTGATTTAATAACAGTACCATAACAGGAGGTACTCAGTCGTCAATAACCGTTAATCTCATGTAAGAAGGCCTCTTTCCTAAAAGTGGAACACCTTAGGACAACATGTAAAGTAAAGCATGTAATACATGACGTTAAACGCAATTTACGGTATAGCCAGGACGCCATAACATCAAAACAACCAGCATATAAATATTAAAACCATTTATATTGCAACTTAGTCATCATATACCAGTAAATGTATTCTAAAATTAAATAAAATAAAAATTAACTTAAGCATAAATTTAAGTAACTGGCTTAAACCGATTACAAACTATACCCACACACACACACAAATAAAAACACTGTCAAAAATGTGGCGTCGCCCGATATACTTAGGTTATAAAAATAATTTAAGAATTTATCAAATTTCATTTAATTTTCGTATAAACCGTTGACTACGCCCTTTATATATTATAGCGCGTACTTAAATGATTTCCAATTAGACTGCACTACTAACATACTTAATCGATGTGTCGGCATCAAAATCATATACGATTCCGTTTATAAACGTCTTAATATTTTTAGTTAACATTAGCAACCAAACAATTGAAAACACACACACATACACATACAAACAAACCAATTGGATTCAACAGGTGTCAACTTTAGTTATGACGTTTGGATGCGAGAGTTCATGAAACAAGCCAACTTTAATGGTTTGGAATGCTGTGAATTACGCTAAATTGAAATTAATCAATTTGATCGCTCAACTAAACACAAACACTCACATACAATTCGTAATACATACACAAAACTATAGTAAGTTTGTTTATATTATAAAAATAATTAAGGCGCGTAAGTGTGTGTATAAACTATTGGTAAATAGTTTTACGATTCAGAACCCTTTTGTAGGCTCTTTTACCGAACAATAAATGTTCACTATTTTCTGATTAAAACACTTGTTAACGAAATTCGTTCCGTAAACCATAAAACTACTTGTTGGGAACACTATCAAAACTATATACTTCAGTAACAAATATGGGTGTGACCACTCTTACATTTATTTCGTGTAAGAAACTATTCAATAATTTATTCAACACTTTGCAATTTAATTACCTGATTTATAATAACAAATTATAGTTAATTAAATTTTCAAAAATATTATTAATTTTAATTAAAACAAAAAAACTACGACAAAACTATTTTTAATTTCTTAAACGAACAAATCGTCAATATGATGCGTTTTGTTTTGTTAAAGAGACGACGAAGAATAAACCAAAATATGTGGTGAAAAAAAAACGTTGATGACGTAACAAAAAATAGTTTTGAATTTTATAGTTGTATTGTTTCGTTAGGTTGATTATTATAGTTTGGAGGTTTGAAACGAAATTTGATAGTGATATTAGTGCATTTATGACAGTTCGATGCGAGTTGGAATGAACTCGTGAGATTTTTTTTATAGAAAATTGGAACGTGCTCCCTAAATTAAAATCTGGAGAGTGGCCAAAAACTTTCCATATATTAAATGTATATCATTGGTTATCCCAATTTAAGTCAATTAGCCCGAATTAAAGACGTATTTCGGATGGCGTTGTCTTCCTTTTATGAGTTTAAGAAGCATACATCGAAAATTTCAACAAATTCAGAACTCGTCAAAGTTGTGAATTGTCCAATATTTTAAATTCATCCAACTTGATTACTAATGATCCAATATAACTTGATTAATAATGATACGCATAATTTTTATTGGATCGTGACTGATCCACGTATATCACATAAACTTTTGTTACTCGTATCCTGGTGGTCATATTTTGAAATAAGTGGCCTAACTAGCGCTTTTTGTCATTATAGAAAATGTAATGGAGTTAATACAACCGTTAATACAAGGAAGTTGATCAAAACGGATAATACTTGTTGTTCCCCGCTTGTACACCTTGGTAATTGGTCGTTTATAGATACCCTGATTACACTTTATTGACAGGATACAAACCAATCCATCTAAGTCACTATGCATCTCCTGTACTCTCCTAATTTTCCAATTCATAGGCGCCAGTATCTCATCCTTCATCAGCACGAAATCCTCTATAGCTAAATTGGGCTGAGGACTTTTCCATTTTGTGCATGGTTGCAACTGATGCAGGTATATCCCCCAAATTCTCAGGAAGTGCTTTTATTAGTTCACCTATTTATTACCAAAGGCGAAGATGATAAAAACTCAAAGTTTTTCGCATCGTCGTTCAGAGCCGTCAATGGTCGAGTTCTAATTAGGCTGACATTGTTGTTGCTTCTTCAAAAAGAATGTAGTCTCCCCTATGACGTTCTTAATGTGAGTCGTAAATGCCTTTACTCTTGTCTTCCATATTCTCCCAAAATGTGGTATGACCTTGCAATTTCAGGTTCTAAAAATTCAATCCTCTTGTTCTGTTGTTTAAAAACTTGGTCCGCACCAAAAAGTTGGTCCCGTTGTCTGTCCAATAAACCCCATAACCAAAACACACGGAACACATTTCTGTATAATGTGCCGTGATAGATTTGTACCAATAATGATCCAGAATTTATGGCGCACGTTTGTCAATATTATTTGTTTGTCCTCGTGGATTGTTATAGTTTTATGCGCATCATTTAACATTTAACATTTAACATTTAACATTTAACATTTAACATTTAACATTTAACATTTAACATTTAACATTTAACATTTAACATTTAACATTTAACATTTAACATTTAACATTTAACATTTAACATTTAACATTTAACATTTAACATTTAACATTTAACATTTAACATTTAACATTTAACATTTAACATTTAACATTTAACATTTAACATTTAACATTTAACATTTAACATTTAACATTTAACATTTAACATTTAACATTTAACATTTAACATTTAACATTTAACATTTAACATTTAACATTTAACATTTAACATTTAACATTTAACATTTAACATTTAACATTTAACATTTAACATTTAACATTTAACATTTAACATTTAACATTTAACATTTAACATTTAACATTTAACATTTAACATTTAACATTTAACATTTAACATTTAACATTTAACATTTAACATTTAACATTTAACATTTAACATTTAACATTTAACATTTAACATTTAACATTTAACATTTAACATTTAACATTTAACATTTAACATTTAACATTTAACATTTAACATTTAACATTTAACATTTAACATTTAACATTTAACATTTAACATTTAACATTTAACATTTAACATTTAACATTTAACATTTAACATTTAACATTTAACATTTAACATTTAACATTTAACATTTAACATTTAACATTTAACATTTAACATTTAACATTTAACATTTAACATTTAACATTTAACATTTAACATTTAACATTTAACATTTAACATTTAACATTTAACATTTAACATTTAACATTTAACATTTAACATTTAACATTTAACATTTAACATTTAACATTTAACATTTAACATTTAACATTTAACATTTAACATTTAACATTTAACATTTAACATTTAACATTTAACATTTAACATTTAACATTTAACATTTAACATTTAACATTTAACATTTAACATTTAACATTTAACATTTAACATTTAACATTTAACATTTAACATTTAACATTTAACATTTAACATTTAACATTTAACATTTAACATTTAACATTTAACATTTAACATTTAACATTTAACATTTAACATTTAACATTTAACATTTAACATTTAACATTTAACATTTAACATTTAACATTTAACATTTAACATTTAACATTTAACATTTAACATTTAACATTTAACATTTAACATTTAACATTTAACATTTAACATTTAACATTTAACATTTAACATTTAACATTTAACATTTAACATTTAACATTTAACATTTAACATTTAACATTTAACATTTAACATTTAACATTTAACATTTAACATTTAACATTTAACATTTAACATTTAACATTTAACATTTAACATTTAACATTTAACATTTAACATTTAACATTTAACATTTAACATTTAACATTTAACATTTAACATTTAACATTTAACATTTAACATTTAACATTTAACATTTAACATTTAACATTTAACATTTAACATTTAACATTTAACATTTAACATTTAACATTTAACATTTAACATTTAACATTTAACATTTAACATTTAACATTTAACATTTAACATTTAACATTTAACATTTAACATTTAACATTTAACATTTAACATTTAACATTTAACATTTAACATTTAACATTTAACATATCATAAACATATCATGACTCCATGTGAAAAATTTACCAAAAAATTAAATATCTCATATTATCTAGAAATTAGACGAAGCATCGCACTAATAATGTGATAATATCGTTTCCATGCATCGTGTATTGTCTTTTATTTCGCTTTTGTTATCAAACAATCAAACCCATTAAGGAGTGCTAGCGAGAGTGAAACGAACGTATATAAAACAATACAAAACAGATATGACGTGGACAGACATAATCACATTTTCATTTGTATGAAATTATTTAAGAAAAAACGAGAAAGATATACAAAATAGTGTGTACATATATTTGTTTCATTATATCATGGTTGTACAAAATGTTATAATACTTTATTACTGTTCGAATTTAATACTGTTATATTGTATTGATCGATTCGTTTTTTGATTGTTGTTGTTTATTTAAAGGTATTTTTTGTGTTGTTTATGTAGCTGCTGCTGATGTTGCGGTGAATGAAAATTAATGAAAAAATTATGAAAACATTATTTTCACTTGTGTACACGCAAATTTCATTTCAATTCAATCCATTTATTTATTTTATTAACATAAAGATAGTCGACAAAATTTAGTGGAAATTTGTCACACTTGTATGTCGTTCGATCGAAGGACATTTTTTTTATAGAAAATCGCAATTTCCACCTCGTTGCTCGACAAGTTGGATTATGTGTCGAATTTGGCATATTGAAAAATTGTTCAATCTGCTAAATGAGAAAACTACTTATAAATGAACTAATTCAATCTGTTTTATATATTTGTTTGGGTTTGGAAAATGGAAAATTGGAAAAACATTTTGTTTTTAAAGGATTTATTGCATTTTTATATCAGATAGGGAAAAAAAACATTTTGTATGTAATTTCTAATCAATACAACGAAATAAATGTGATACGTCGATAAAGCTACACATGAAGTGAGTGGAACTACAGCGATGGATGGGAAAACTGCAAAATGTTTTTTTTTTTTGCAACCAAAATAAACAGTTAATAGACATGAACTCATTTAACGTTCATTCCAAATAACTTATATTAACTTATATTACCAAATAACTTATATTAACTTATATTAGTAATATAAGTTATTTGGTTCATTCACCTAAATCTCTTTTGGAAATACGTGTGTGAAAAAAAGAAAGTATTATTAATATATATATCGTATTGAAAAACAGTAAATTTTCTCATATTTTTTTTGGATGGAAAATGAAAAATGATTATCAAAAAAAAAAAAACATAAAATCACACACACACACATAATGATAAATTGAAAATGGATCCTTATATATATTTTTACTTGTGTCATTTTATTTAAAAGAAAATCTAGAAGATAGTTTTTGGTACCCTGCAATGATGATGATGACAGAAAATTTTTGACATTTTTTCTTATGCCGTAATTTTAATGAGGTTGACAACACTTTTATATGTTTCCAGAATTAATTTACTTAATTTGGAACAATGGAGGCTTAAAAATGTTTTTTTTTGTTATACTTTGATTGCTGTATGTTTCACATTTTACGTTTTTTTTTCTATTTTCGGAAAATTGTGAAAAGTTTGAAATCTGTCTATATTCTTTAGAAATCTAGACATAATAGAAAATCATTAGAGTTCATCAATAACTGTCATCTGTCATAATTTAATTGTGTATTTTTGAGGAGATGATTGACCTTGGTTAACTGCTGCTTAAATTGTGCTGCGTGTAAAATAAATGCGGTGTTTGGCTTATAATAATAAAGATACTGCCTTTATCGGCCGGATGGAAAAAATCATGCTCTGGACGGTCATAGTGTGATATTCACTATATAAATCATTTTTAACATAAAAACGTGTGCACGCAAAATTTTTTTTAATGAAACCGTTTGTGTGAAAAGCACCTTAACCCTATAAACTCTATAAATTCTTAAAATTCTATAAATTCTATAAATTCTATAAATTCTATAAATTCTATAAATTCTATAAATTCTATAAATTCTATAAATTCTATAAATTCTATAAATTCTATAAATTCTATAAATTCTATAAATTCTATAAATTCTATAAATTCTATAAATTCTATAAATTCTATAAATTCTATAAATTCTATAAATTCTATAAATTCTATAAATTCTATTAATTCTATAAACTCTATAAATTCTATAAATTCTATAAATTCTATAAGTTCTATAAATTCTATAAATTCTATAAATTCTATAAATTCTATAAATTCTATAAATTCTATAAATTCTATAAATTCTATAAATTCTATAAATTCTATAAATTCTATAAATTCTATAAATTCTATAAATTCTATAAATTCTATAAATTCTATAAATTCTATAAATTCTATAAATTCTATAAATTCTATAAATTCTATAAATTCTATAAATTCTATAAATTCTATAAATTCTATAAATTCTATAAATTCTATAAATTCTATAAATTCTATAAATTCTATAAATTCTATAAATTCTATAAATTCTATAAATTCTATAAATTCTATAAATTCTATAAATTCTATAAATTCTATAAATTCTATAAATTCTATAAATTCTATAAATTCTATAAATTCTATAAATTCTATAAATTCTATAAATTCTATAAATTCTATAAATTTTATAAATTCTATAAATTCTATAAATTCTATAAATTCTATAAATTCTATAAATTCTATAAATTCTATAAATTCTATAAATTCTATAAATTCTATAAATTCTATAAATTCTATAAATTCTATAAATTCTATAAATTCTATAAATTCTATAAATTCTATAAATTCTATAAATTCTATAAATTCTATAAATTCTATAAATTCTATAAATTCTATAAATTCTATAAATTCTATAAATTCTATAAATTCTATAAATTCTATAAATTCTATAAATTCTATAAATTCTATAAATTCTATAAATTCTATAAATTCTATAAATTCTATAAATTCTATAAATTCTATAAATTCTATAAATTCTATAAATTCTATAAATTCTATAAATTCTATAAATTCTATAAATTCTATAAATTCTATAAATTCTATAAATTCTATAAATTCTATAAATTCTATAAATTCTATAAATTCTATAAATTCTATAAATTCTATAAATTCTATAAATTCTATAAATTCTATAAATTCTATAAATTCCATAAATTCTAAAAATTCTATAAATTCTATGAATTCTATAAATTCTATAAATTCTATAAATTCTATAAATTCTATAAATTCTATTAATTCTATTAATTCTATTAATTCTATAAATTCTATAAATTCTATAAATTCTATAAATTCTATAAATTCTATAAATTCTATAAATTCTATAAATTCTATAAATTCTATAAATTCTATAAAATCTATAAATTCTATAAATTCTATAAATTCTATAAATTCTATAAATTCTATAAATTCTATAAATTCTATAAATTCTATAAATTCTATAAATTCTATAAATTCTATAAATTCTATAAATTCTATAAATTCTATAAATTCTATAATTTCTATAAATTCTATAAATTCTATAAATTCTATAAATTCTATAAATTCTATAAATTCTATAAATTCTATAAATTCTATAAATTCTATAAATTCTATAAATTCCATAAATTCTATAAATTCTATAAATTCTATAAATTCTATAAATTCTATAAATTCTATAAATTCTATAAATTCTATAAATTCTATAAATTCTATAAATTCTATAAATTCTATAAATTCTATAAATTCTATAAATTCTATAAATTCTATAAATTCTATAAATTCTATAAATTCTATAAATTCTATAAATTCTATAAATTCTATAAATTCTATAAATTCTATAAATTCTATAAATTCTATAAATTCTATAAATTCTATAAATTCTATAAATTCTATAAATTCTATAAATTCTATAAATTCTATAAATTCTATAAATTCTATAAATTCTATAAATTCTATAAATTCTATAAATTCTATAAATTCTATAAATTCTATAAATTCTATAAATTCTATAAATTCTATAAATTCTATAAATTCTATAAATTCTATAAATTCTATAAATTCTATAAATTTTTTAAATTCTATAAATTCTATAAATTCTATAAATCCGATAAATTCTATAAATGAATTTATGAATTTATGAATTTATGAATTTATGAATTTATGAATTTATGAATTTATGAATTTATGAATTTATGAATTTATGAATTTATGAATTTATGAATTTATGAATTTATGAATTTATGAATTTATGAATTTATGAATTTATGAATTTATGAATTTATGAATTTATGAATTTATGAATTTATGAATTTATGAATTTATGAATTTATGAATTTATGAATTTATGAATTTATGAATTTATGAATTTATGAATTTATGAATTTATGAATTTAGGAATTTATGAATTTATGTATTTTTGAATTTATGAATTAATAAATTTTTGTTGTCAAAATATTATAAGTTAATTGATATACGTGTGGTACATCAGAGATGAAATTTTATCTTTTTGTATTCATACCCTTTCGCAAATTAATGAAATTGAATAGTTCCTTTCGGTACAATATATAATCTTATAAAATCATCTTAAATTTCATTCTTAATATACTGATACATCATTTTTTGTAGTGTGGTTTATCATTTTCAGTCTCATCATCAAATTAAGAAAATTATTTTTTGTCATATTATCAGTAAAAAAAAAAATTTTGTCAAATTTTATTATGATTGCTATTTATCTTATTGTTATTAAATTTTGCTGTCTCCTTGACACAATTTCTTATTGTTATATAAATGTTATTATTTTAGTGAAGTCAATTTTACACTTAAATTAGATTGGTATCGGTCAACACCAATGATTTTGGTTTTATGATTTTTTATATCATAACGAGTTAAACATTTCAAGTAATGCAAAGTATTTTTTCGGAGTAGACGATAAAAAAACATTCACTATATTTTACCTGTCATAAAATTAAATATTTAAAAAGTTTTAATCGAGCAGTTACAAAATTCCAATTCCATTTAGTTTTTCGTTGGGTTCATTCGAGTTGGTTCGCCTTGTAAATTGTTTGACACATTTTCATCTGTATGTTTCGTATAGACATTTCCCTAATTTGTTTTTATTTTTATTCTGTCGATTTCATGATTGTCGAATAGCAACAAAATAAAAACAAATTTTATTTTTTTTTTCGTTTGTTTTTCCAATTCTTGTGGTATTTTCATTTTGTTTTGTGTTAGATTAGGAAAAGACCTTTTTCTTGGTGTCATCATCTTTTATTTTATGTATATGCTGATAAAATAATGATATGATGTTTCTGAAGAACTTTTTTTACCCCCAATTTCCATTTCACGAATGTATGTAAGGATGTACGAGTATGAGCATTTAACAAGTAGTATGTGTCTGTATTTAGTCCATGTATATGGTGTATGACTATAGAATGGCAATGTTATTATAGAAATTAGATTTTGTGATGAGCATCTCTTAATTTTTTGTGGTTGTAATTTGTGGAAAATGTTTTTGGCCAATGTAAGTGTTCTTGAAATCAAACAACGTTTTGAGTGACACGTTGTAAGATGTCCTAACTTTCTAAGATGTTTATTTGTAAGCCACTATTCTATAATTAAGTAGCAGCAATTAGCATGATATTATTAGTAATAAATTCTAATAAATATATAAGACGAACTCCAGTTCTAAACAGGCACCACCTTGATTTTTGTTGCAAATCGTTAACCACTTGGTTCATCTTAATTGGGAAGACTGCTTCTCCAGAAATTGATTGCTTGAACCTTTTGTCGGTAACACAATCATTAGTAATCGGAAATTTTGCATTTTTTAACTCTCAACCGTCATTTCAATAGCAGTAATGTGTTGTCTTTAATAAAAACGAGTGCGCTAACAGTAATATTTGATGGTTTTGCCAATTATTTTGTCGTTATCTGCAAAGTGGCTAAATACTAAATAAAAATTTTTGCAGGTTCCGGGAAAAAGTCAATGCAAACTTGTTTGAAAATTTTCGGGTAACCCGGTAATCTGCATCGTTGACGGTAATAGTTGACGGCTATAGTAAACAAGTAATGTTAGGAGCGATGACTGATGTAGTAGCCGAAAGTTCAATAGAGTTCTTAAGGTTAGCTTTGAGTAACTATGGGAAAACAGATGTTTTAGTTATCAAAAGAGAAACAGTATTTACCTCTATAAGATATCAAAATTTTGGAACTTTGCTAACGGGAAAAGCGGCGTCTATCATTAAAACCTGTATAAATCAACCGAATTCGAATAATATTAGACAATTAATGAATGTCTTGGATGAGTCTATTAAGGGGCGTAAATTAGGGGTAATAAGGGGCTGGGAACTAATGTAGGAAAACGTCAAACAAGTTTGTTTTAGGCACAGGAAACATTTAAACTGTTATTGTTCCTCGGCAACCGCCGAGAAGTCATGAAGGGTTATTCTGCTAAATTTCTGAAAATTCGACCATTTTCATCGACTACCCAAGCATACGCAGTAGAAGCAATCACCAGACACTCCAGGAAAATGCTAGAATTATTATAAGAGGATTCGGTAAATTTGAATTGGGGTCAACCACACTGAGGTAGAGATTGCTTCAATAGATCTCAAGATCAAATTCAAAGCACGGGTGTTTGTTCTACCAAAAGTATCCAGTATATCCAAAAAATTCAATTTATCGAAAGATCATGAAATGCTGAATGACTTACAGATGGCGGATTCAAATTATAACAGATGTGGCCGAATTAATGTACTATTGGGATGGATATATTTTTCAAGGCACGAGTTCAAGTGTCAAAAATTAAAAAAAGGAACTGTCATCAGGTTTCACAATATTTGGATGGATATTGGCTGAAAGACTAAAAGAAAAGGATCAAATTGTAAAGAAAACGTCAAGCTTCGCAGGAAGTTCATTTAGTCACTGACAATTCATTCTGGGAAAATTCTGGGAAAAAGACAAATTTCCAAAGGTTACCAAAAGAACAGACGACGAAGAGAAATGTAAAGAGTTATTTCCAACAACAACTAGGAGAAGTAGTGAAAATAACAAGTTCATTGTAAAGCTGTCATTTAAGCAATCTCTTATAATACGCTTGGAACAACCTATAACGCGAATTTGAAAATGGCTGTAGTCCAACAACCACGTTAGTTTCATAGGATTTTGTGATGCAAGAGAATGAGCCATACGGCTTAGTTGCATATGCGTCTATGGGCTCAGACAAAGGACTAGTGGCGAATATAATTGCTTCCAAATTCCGCATGACACCGGTGAAGTAATCAGTTTGTCAAGGTTTTAGCTAATAGGTTCATGGCTGCTGGCCAATTTGATGAATTTGGTAAAGGAATACTCACATATAACAAACATCCAATCATATTACCACCAAACATGCAGTCCGATGTCATCGAATCATGCAGTCCGATGTCTGGTAAGAGACATTCGCTTATAGTCCACAACCACTCTGGTTTACTTGCCAGCGTCATCCGGTGAAGATATTGTAAAATAAGAGGTAAGGTGTTAGCCAGAGCAATTGAAAACAAATGTGCCAAGTGAAAAGTGTTCACCAATGAAAAGTGTTCAATTCAATTCGTCCACTTGGTTTACCAGGTTGGGGTAGATTAATGTGGGCAATTTATCGTGCAAACTTCTACAATGCAGGTGTGTGCGCTTCTACAATGCAAAATAGTTTAAAGGCTCATTACCCCAGGTACACCCTACATGGGAGGACTATGAGAAGCCGCCGTAAGGCAAACAAAGACCGATTTGGGAAAAGGGGCGATGAAACCTTGCTTGTACGATTGAGATTAATTTCTTCCTGTTTGACTAAACCTGCAACCTTACTACGAATCTTAAACCGATATGAATCGATTTGGATTACAATTTCTCGTAGAACGATTTTTAAATCTGTTTTGATTATTCTCTTGTTTATCTAATCTATCATTTATTATTCTACGAATCTATTCTAATATTACATTTTTTTTCACTAGAATTTCACTTGCAAATCTAACCGACCATATTTTATCCGCAATAATTTTCATGTTTTCCTTGATCAATATTTTCAGTATACTTTTTCCAAGAATGACATAATTAATTGTTTCGAATGTACATTATCCCTAATACCATATCGGATGGAAGATAGATTATATTCTGTTATTCCCAAGAAGGAAAAAATCCTACGTAAACCATCAAATGTTTTTAGTAAAAGAGCAGGTATTAACTCTGGTCAGTAGAACCTAAGATTCCCGACAAGTTATTAAAAGAAATAATAGAAACCCATACTTGCGGTTGATTTATTTTTAGACGTCTACAAGATCGATATATGTTTGACCAATTTTTTATTACCAGAATTCATGTTGATAAACAATGATGCACATCCACTACAGTGTAATTTTCTTGTAAATGTTTTTTGTCAGTTTAACAATTATTTCATTTGGTTTTGGTGTTAATTTATTTTTTAAATCTGTAAATTTTAGAGTTCTGTGTGAATTGTAACAAATATAAGACTCAAAAAAAAAAGGTAAAGTGCCAGGAGATTTAAGAAACAAGCACAGAAGTAATGCAATGCAAAAATCAATCCAAGAAATTAAAACCAACACAAACATAACATTTATTGCTTCATTATTATAATTAATCGATACTAACAGGTATCACGTTTGTATTTAAAAGCAGGTACAATATGGGGCATACAATTTGCTTCACACAAAGTATATATTTTACCATCCGAACCACAAACTGGATCGTAACTGTCTGCTAAGAACGGACAATTTTGGTAACATGTTATGAATCTATTATTTCGCCTTTTTGGCGCTGCCTCAATCGTTGTTCCCATTACAAAAATTAACACGATGATTGTTAATTTATTCATGACGAACTTGTCAAAATTTTATAGTTTTTCAACACAACTTAACATTTAAACAGTAAACGTAATACTTTATAATTGAGTATATTATATTTGGTTGTGGTATAGTCTCTTTTATAAAATTGTTAATAGGATTCGCCAGGCTTTAGTTTTACTGCTCATAATTAATTGGATTTCAAAATTCGTTGAGCACGGTTCAAACTTTGTATGGTTTTAATTTGTCAGTTATAAATCAATTTTAACAGTAGGTATTAAAAAAAACATTATTAAAAGCAATATTGGAAGCACCAGAGGTATAGATTCGTTTCGTTTCCACAAACAAATGCCGTCTGCTTATTCCAAAGCGCATCAAATAATCACTTTCCGAGAATGCGTCCGTTTTTCTATTTATTTATGTTTATAAATCCACCAAGTTAAAAAATGTCTTCATCGCTAAGAACGACTTTTTTTTGTTTTAACCCATGCAAACTTTTTTAAGGCCAAATCACTTAATTTAACGACCTACTTTACGCCGTTGCCAACCAAATCGAGGTACGACTACAGGTCGTATCAAAAAATGTTGATATCCATCAACATTTTTTGCAGAATATATACGAAATATGCGAATCCACCTTCTTCATGACTAACAACGCAAATGATACGAAATGTCGTAAAGGCCTAAGGTCGATCATAGTCATATGTGACGTGTTGATAATTATTCAGTTTATGAAAGTTCGTCGCCATGAATAGTCGAAATTTAAGTAAAAATATTAATTTGAATATAATAAAAAATAAACATTTAAAAATAGCAGGCTGCGCCCGCTACGTCACTCGAATCTCCAATAATACTGTTTGCTTTATTTTGATGTAGACATCATGCATAATATAAATACACATAGTAATACCATCATAAGAAAAAAACAGTTTACCCATTAATATTCCAGATGTCGGATCGATAGAATATAGTCAAAAAATATAATAAATATATGACATTTAGGCGATTATACATATAAAAAATATTTCGGTTTTTTTAAAACGATACCAGTAGCGACATCTAGCACTTAAATGGGCTAACGATCATTTATATTATGATGTTATATAATACATACCGTATTCCCCCTTTGTGGTGGTATTGATTTTGCATTCGTTCGTAGGTTCTGCGTGTTGGTATAAAAAATGTGGTTTAATGAAGCTATCACTGTGTTCTTCTGAATTTCGAGGCACGGTGCGTATGTTTCAAGAAGTGTTGTTGGTTTTTGGATTATTAGTATTTTAGATAAATCACCATTCAGTCCTCTAATGAAGACATCTATAGGTTCCAACCAAAGCGCTGATGGTTTCTGTTAAATAATCCTACGTTTTAATTTGTTTTACTATTGACGAGAATAGGATGATTGGCGTTTAAAAAAAGTCAGCCACTGTCATGTTTTTTTGTACGAAGGAATTCTTTATAAATTCTCCATTGAGATAGATAATGAGAAGATTGAATAAATGTTGACCGACCTAGAGTTAGACAATTGCGATTCCTAAAAGTAAACAAATCCCTTCATTTCGTTAAGGAGGAAACTATTGGATATTATTTGGGACACCCTTTAGCTTTAAGTGAACTTGCGAAAGGTTTCATTATACCTTCTTGCCTCTTAAAGGGTTGCTACTAGCTTTGTCAGGTTTGAATGCTGTAGGGTAAGCTTTTTTGACTTCTTGAAACATCTTGGCTGCTTGCCCTCTCTTATGTTGATTGTTTTGAGAGTGACATTCTCTTCCGAGTCGTTGGAGGTGAAAAGTTGAATGTCAACTATAGGTTCATTTAGTCCGGGAAAAGAGGTTTTGTAAAATGGTAGTGCGCACCAGAGGGCATGGAAGATTGACTTTGAGTTTTGCAATATGTTGGGTAACTTTCAGAGAAAGCCAACGTCCATACCTTGTTCAGCATACTGGTTCCCGTTTTTAACACCAAAGTCTAACAGTATTGGGCATAGTAAGTAGTAAGGGATGAGAGCATGCTTAGGAACTCACCTTTGTGTTGGAAATTAGTTGATTTAAACTGTCCTTGGAACTGTAAATTTGTTTTATTTTTTTATTATTTTATTTTTTAAAATAATGAGCAGATGGCGTGCTTGGCTTTGTTGGGTGTGCTTGCTTTGGAGTTGGTATGAAACTAAAGTGTCAAAGAGGAGTTTAAAGTACAACGGAGTTATTAATGGTGGACTTTTTAAGCGCTGACTCGCTCATTGTGCGTTCTTTTTGACGGTGTTTGGATTGTGGGTGGGATTTTGATTTTCAGATGCCTGTAGATATGTAAAATTTCAGGGATTTTTTCAGGTTCATTGAAAATATCTTCCAAATCTTGTTCATCGGGGCTGTGTTTGCGTGCTCAGAGAAGTATGTCTTCGCTCATATTCTGTTTGTGTTTTTCCATAGATCTGTTGAATGAGAAGGCGCACAGGTTATTAAAATTCTGTCAATGAGTTGTCACCAATGTTGATAATTTTAGTAGCATTTCCCATTATTTGGATGAACAGCATATAATCGTCTCAATGATTGTGCCTAAAGAAAATATCTAAACGAAGAATGCCTGGCGCCTCTTTTATCGAAAAATTTCTTCATCGATTAATTCCAAGTCAAATAGTGTGGGACTTCGTGATTTGAAAATTCGTCAATTGCACACAGTAAAAAACAACGGTCAACGTTATGTTTAGTAGGTTTGCAGCTCTCTCTGGTGTATTCTTATATTCATCCTTGTGTGCTGAACATCCAGTATAACAATATCTCACCGGGTAATCTCTGTTATGACATTAAAGCTGCTTCTTCAGGGACATTTGTGAAACTATCTTTTTACCTTACCAGATTTGCATCAGGATGGGAAGTTATGCTTTATATGAAAACTATTGCATTATAGTTAGTGTTAGAATTTATTTTTCGTAAAAGTGAAATACCTCAGGAACACATACTTTACCGTCAGGCCAACCACGTAATGGGGTAAGCAGGGTCCATCTTGTTAGGTGAGGATTTTTTCCTCAAATTTTAATAAACCAAGTTGTAAAAGGATATAAAGTAGAACCAGTAGAAAATACAGGAAAATACAGGATCTATAAAAATACAGGAGGATCTCATGTTCATTTTATTAAGAATAAAAAACCTCGAGAATACCAACAAAGCAAGGATCATTCAGACGATCAACATTACCAAAAAAAAGTACAGGAAGATATCAACTGACAACAAGAACATTTAGAAGGGGACCCACTCCATATCTGGCCATCAAAACTTTACAGAAACTAGCAATTGACGATGAGAAATACTTCCTAATACTTCCTATCGTTGCAACGATAATTCGAAGTGATTTCTACAATGACAACCTATACCATCAGAAAATCATAACATAGATGACTCTAATGAATCACAAACTCAGCGCGTTAACTTATTGAAAGTAGGGCAAGGGGCTAGCAATTATTCAACTAATAGAAAGTGCAACTCAAGCAACCGAGAATTAGGGTCAATCTTATTCAGCGAAGGAGCAGTAAAAACACTAGGATTATAATGGAACCCTGGTTCTTATTAGAAGATATAAAAATTCCAAGATGGATCAATTAATTTATTAGCACACAAAAGAGACATCTAACACAGGTCGGGTTGATTATCCAATTTTTGAATTTTTGGGTAGCAATTGAAATAATTGAAACGCAATATACAAAATATGCAATGTTGATGCGCACAATATAAAATTTTCACTGAATAGTGAAAAATTAAAACAAAACTAACGAAACAAATTTTGAAAATGTTACTTTGATTTCAAATTTATAATGCACTGCACTAAAAACTATAACTGTCGAATATTTGGCTAACTTCATAACGTAAACTGCAGTGAAATATAAATACAGTTTTTAGTTTTCATTTTGTTCATGTTCCTGTGGTTCTAATTCTGGTATTTAATAGCGAAATAAAAATGAAGGCCGTAGACATTTTTGTAACAGTTAGATTTTGATTGAAAGTTTTTTTTGCCATTGCGCTGTTCGAAAAAATTTTAATTAACATTTTACATTGAGTGCCATCTATTGATATTTTCCATACAAATTTTAATGGCGATCGGATAAAGGAAATATAATTTCGTGTTCTCCAGCGCCATTTACAATAGTTGCCGAAACAAAAGGTACACAAAATAATTGGTTTAAAACATGGATTAAATCGAGAATAATTGCATTTTACAAGGCTTAGTTCAGCTCGAGCTACGGCTGAATAAAACTTAGTAGGCAATTGGATTACATCTCTAGCACTTAAAGCAGTTGTACTGAATTACATTTCTGTCACAGTTCACAAACAAATCAAAAACACTTAACATAACATTTATTCGTTCATCAAAATGTATTCTAATAACACTTTTTTCCGATTATGCCGTGTTTGGCCATAAAATTTGGCATAATGTGGGGCATACAGTTTGCGCTACACATAGAATGTATTTCGTGATTTGAACCGCACATTGGACGATTAAATTTAGATTTGATAGAACATTCGTGGTAACATCTGAAAAATACAGTTTTTGACCTGATTTCCGCTGCCCGAATCGTTGTTCCTAGTACGAGGAATAATATAATGGCCGTTAATTTATACATAATGATGATGGTGATGATGATTTAATTTAAAAATTGTGCTAACATATAGTTGTAGCCATAAATAAGTTCTTATTCTTTTGAACGTCGAAATTGAATAACCGAAGTTTCGCTACTAATTTTAATTTTAATTCGCCATAAAAAATTTGAACCGTGTTCAATAATTTTTACTATAATCAATGAAATTATGAACAGTAAAAATGAAGCCTAGCGAATTTATTTATTGTTTGAGCATATAATAGAGACCATTTCAACAAAATACTTAATTTATTTTAAAGTATCGTCCATAGTTGTATTGAGCCAATTTTAAACTGTACACATCGTCATCATCATCATGTATAAATTAACTACCGTCATGTTATTACTCGTAATTGGAATAACAATTGAGGGGCAAGCAAAGACAGATGAGGATCAATTCCTTGAATGTTACAAAGGTTGTCCGCTTATGGCTGACGAATATGAGCCAGTGCGCGGTTCAGATAACCAAATTTATTCGGTGTGTGTCGCAAAATGTATGCACTTCGTTATACCAGGATTCATTTACAAACACGATAAGAAGGATTAGTAGTATTCATAAGGTTTGTCGATATCAATCAATTATGTTTGATCAAAAAATGAGCCAATAAAATATTTTGTGTTATTAAAATGTGTTTGATTTGTTTGATCTGTGACAAAAGTGTAATTCTACCATAATTACAATAAATAGGAACGGTGGCGTGGCAAAGAAAAATAAAATTGCGTTGGTACTGTCTTGACAAAATTATGAAATTTTTTCGAAAAATTTTTGATTCTCGATCGATTTGAAATGGCTGTAAAGGCGTTAATAAATTGTTTTGGGTTAGATTTTATGAGTTTGCAGAGTTGTTTAGACAATTCTAGATATACAAAGTTCGAAAAGAGAATTTCAGATTTTCCCGGAAAAAATTCCAGAAAAGGGTAAGGGGTAAGTAAGCCTTTACAAATTTGCGGAAATGAATTATTAGTCATACAATAACCAATAGTGGTTTGATTTATATGCTTTAAGCATAAAAATCCGGAAAATGAAATCCTTTATAAATTTACGAGAGTGAAAGAATAGCCAATAACACACAAAACTGTCAACAGGACATTCATATCAATATATCAGTAGGTGTAACGGATCAAGGTGCGAGTCCCATAACTGTCATTAAAACGACACCATTGAGATCCGCACCCCGATGGCGTTAACAGAATTCTTCCATTAGAGGCCTTGCTGCGGTGTAGTAGCCGGCTAGAGCTCAGGAGCAGATAGGGGTGGGGTGTGCAAGGCATAATGGAAGCTTGAATAACCGCAGGAAAAGATAAGACGGGAAGGCGGGGTCACTTGAACAAGTCGGCACGCAACCAGACTTGCAACCATCACATCACTAAACAAAATCACAAAATCAATATTTTTTTTCAAGTTATTTTAATTAAAATAAATAAATAAATAGAGAAACAAGCGCAATGAAATTAGAGAAAGAAAAAACATTAGAATAACATCTTAAATAACTTAACTAAATTCTTAATTAAATCTTAATTAAATTCACAGCAAAGAAACAAACTTAAATAACACTAATTTTGCACACACACAAACAAATAATATAAATAAAATAAATAAAATCTTTAACTTAACTAAAAATTGTTTTAATTATTTCGTCCATTAAGGTTGTTGCACCAAATGATTATTTTCTTTCTCCTCATGTTTATCGTCGACCACAACGGAATTATCACCGGTTTTAACTTACATTTCGTTTGGTTGGAAATGTTGTCCGTCCATGCAAACTAGAAAACTATTTTTGATGTTGGTTTTTCCTAGTTTGTTCACTTAATTGTTGCGCTCTTTTCGTCGCGATGCTCATGTGCCATTGTAAATTCGTGGCAACAAATTTGGTTACAATTGTTCTGGATATACTCCATATCCAAATGGATTTTCTAATAAATCATCACCGAGGTACAATAATAATGGTAGCAGCGACATTTTACTTTATAATTGCACTATGCAATATTTTAATGCCATTGACAATTAACAATTTGTAATTTTTTAATTTTTTTATTTTTTATTTTAAATTTTGTGGATTAATTTAAACACGTTTTGCTTTATGCTTTTTCTTTCAACCTCTTCAAAACACACATTTCTTTATTTTAATCAAAAAAAAAAAAAAATTCTCCCGAATACAAATAACTTATATTACTATAAGGGAAATCGTGAACATTTCCATAGTAAATGCTAACGACAACATGATTTCGTTCAATTTTGTTTCGGATAAAAATTCTAGATGGCATACCAAACGTTTTTAACGAGAACAATAGATGGCACGTCAACCAATTTTTTTATTTTTTATTTTTTCATAAAATTTCATAACAGCTGTCATTAATGGTACTATTGTTGTTATTTCAAAGTGTAGCGTCTCACGTCTGTGAAGTGAATAATAATAATTTGTTTTGTGAATTAAAAGTGTTGTATATTTTGTTTTATAAAAACCTTTCATAAATTATAAAATAACATAAATAAATAAGTTATTTTAAAATAACATAAATATAAAGTGCTTGTTTTATCAAAATGCCGCTGAAGTGTTTTAATTGTTCAGCGAAGATTGGTTTGCATTCGTAAGTAGTAATTGATGCGAAAGATAGCTAAAACATAATTATTCATCACTTTAGATGCTAATTAACACAATATAAATATGTTGTTTGTTTTAAATTTATTAAAATGTAAAGTTTAACCTATAAAAAAGTGATTTTATACCACCAAGCAATTGGACTATTCGAATTAGTAGCTAATTTTAGATAAATTTTGCATATATTTTCGGTTAAAGGTTTTATTTTTACAATTTATATTGCCTCAAGCGTATACTGAATAAAAGAGCTGATTGTACCCTTTAATTTATAGCGCACCATCATCTGAAGATTACAGGAAAATTTGGCGAGATATTGTTCCAAATGTCAAAGCTAATGAATTGGATTATCCTTCATTTAAACTTTGTTCCAAACATTTCGAGGAAAAATATTTAACCACTGGTAATCATCTTACAAGAAATGCGGTACCTTCGAAATTTGTTTTGGACAATGACATGTGGTAAGTTAAACCAACATTTCTTTTTAATGTAATTATGTTAAAGCTTGTAATAATAAAATTGTTATATTTGCGCCTAGGTATACTATTGAATATGATGAGGATGCGACATTAAATGTTCCTACTGAAATAATTAACTATAAAAAGCCAGAATGTAATAAAATTTCATGTAATGATAACACAACAAACTTAGAAAACGAACCACCAAATTACCCTTCAACGTCAGCCATGAATACGCCACCGAATTATCCTTCAACGTCAATCACGACGTCACCACCAATCAAAAAAGCAAAAAGTGGAAATATTCTACCAACAACACCGCAATCAAGTGATGCCATTAGCCGTCAGTTCAGATATACTGGAGACATTGATGCATCTTACAATTACACACCACGTACTTCAAAGCGAGCTATATCCAAATTGAAAGAGGAAATTGGGAAAACTCGAAAATTAAACAAGGCTCTTGTCACAAAATGTAATCGTTATCAAAAAAAGGTACAAGATTTCGAAAATTTCATGAAGAGGTTAGAGAAAGAAGGGATTATTAGTGGAGGATCGCGTGATACATTAAATGTAAGAAAATTATTTTAATTAAGCGCTTTACCCACAGGAAATCAAAAAGAAAAATTGGATGAAAAATACTTAATACGGTTTTAATTTTTAGTTTTCTTACGGGCAAAGCACTTTAAAATCAAACATTTATTTATTTGATATATTATTGTATATATTTATATACATATATACAATATATTGTATATATTCAAGTATATTAAATATATATTTGATTGTATATACCTTATGTTATTTGCTATATTAATTGTCAATACTAAAATATTTATAATTATTTTTTTAATTTATTAGGACATAAGCCAAGAACAATCATTTATTTATGAATTAAAATCCGGTGTAAAATTTGGCAAATATACACCGAAGTTGCGTCAGTTTGCGATGACCATGTCATTTTTTTCAACTGCTGGTTATGAGCATCTTCGGCAATTTTTTATTAAAAGTATCAAACTACCACATATAAGGACCATAAGACAATGGTACCAGAACTCAACAGGCAGTCCTGGTATTACAATACAAGCCGTGGAACATTTGCGGCAAAAAATCCAAACAGAGAATAAAGATATCTATTTCTCCATAATGATGGACGAAATGTCAATCAAAAAATGTATTGATTGGGACAATAAAAATAAGGAGTTTGTGGGGTTTGTTAATTATGGCGCAGGGTGTTTGGATGATAATGTAGATGATGAACAAACACAGGCATCTAATGTGTTAGTGTTCTTCATTTGTGCTATAAATTTAAAATTTAAAATACCTATTGCATATTTTTTTATTAATTCCTTAAATGCAGCAGACCGAGCACATATAATAAAATTTGTCATATCCCACTTACGCGAGGAGTGTAATGCGAACATTATAACGTTAACATTTGACGGGCTTAAGGCAAATTTTAGTATGGTCAAATTGTTAGGAGCCGAATTACCACAAAAGCCTTATTTTTATGTCGAACCTAGTGATCAAAAAATTTTTATTTATTTGGATAATTGTCACATGATTAAACTTATACGTAATCATTTCAAATTAAAACGTACATTTTATACAAAAAATGACGATAAAATTGAATGGCATTACATTGAAAAACTAAATAATATTCAAACTGAAAGCGGACTTGCACTTGCACCAAGAATTAATGCCACACATATAAAGTTTGAAAATTCTATAATGCGGGTAAAATATGCAGTGCAAGTGTTTAGTCGCAGTGTAGCAAACGCATTAGAATATTTAAGCCAAACCGATCCAATATTTAAGGATTGTATGCCTACTGTTAAATTTTTACTAATTATTAATGATTGTTTTGATATTTTTAATAGTAATAGTTTAATGGCAAAATATTATTTTAAACGACCTCTCTCTAAATCGACACACGAAACTTTTTTTAAAAATTTAGAATATTTAAAACAAACTATCAATGAATTAAAATATGTTAACAAATATCATCAAAAATTAAATGTAATACAAAGTAATTTCAATACAGGATTTTTAGGTTTTTTAATAAATTCCGAAAGTCTAAAAATTATGTACAATGAATTAATTGTAAATGATAAATTAGATTATTTGTTAACATATAAGTTTAGCCAGGATCACTTAGAGTTGTTTTTTGGGTTGATTCGTTATCGAACTGGCCGAAACGACAATCCAACATGCAAACAATTTATAGCATCCTATAAACGGCTAGTTGTTAATAAATCTATAAAAGCGCAAGGTACGGGTAATGTTTCCTTGCCAGAAATATTAACTATTTCATCCAGCCGAAAGACAAATCAATTAAATTTAAATGATGATGTTGTATTAGATTTAATTGAAGTCGAGCTGGATGAATACTCGTGTGATATAATAACGTATTTAGCTGGGTATATTGAAGCCAAACAATTGCCTAAATTTTTAAAATGTAAGGAATGTCTCCAAATTTTAAATAAAAGTGCACGGTTGGAGCTAAATCTAGGTTTATTTAATTTAAAAAAATGGGGTAAATTAATGACCCCATCATTAAATACATACAAAATTTTAGTCGAATGTGAGAAAATTTTTAAAAGTAGTGTTAATATTAATGTAAAATTAGAATATAGTAAGTTAGTTTTACGATCAATACAAAATATTAGTTTAATCGATTTAATTTTTATAGATAATAGCAATCACTTATACTCTAGATTTAATATTAATGATATAGAAAATCATTTTTACGTGTTAATTAAAACTATCATAAATATATATTATAAAATAAGATTTTTTCATTTTGCAAAACAAGAGAATTTAAAAAAAATTGGTGTAAGAAAAAAATTAACGAAGTTAATTCATTTTAATGAAATGAAATAATTAAAAAAAAATAAAATTTGGTTTTATTTATTTATTATTGTATATAAATATAAGCCCATGTACTCCAATCCCGATTATAAAATTTAAAATTTTTTTTTTAGATTTAAAATTTTTGTTTCGTTAATAATTCGTTCAATATAAAAAACTGTAGATAAAAAAATGTAAACATTTCGTTCAACTACTCTAGTGCCATCTACTATTTTTATCCCAACTAATATCATGTTGGCACATAAAATCGACGCGATTTCCCTTATAGTAATATAAGTTATTTGCCCGAATAACACAAAACACGGCTTTTTATACATACTCATTTCCCGTTACTTCATTTAAAAAAAATTAAGGTAGGGGAAATGAGTATGTATACAACACAAACGTAAAAAAATAAATTAAATAAAAAAACGAAACTGGTGTGGACAACATATATCAATTTTTGTTCCAGGGGAACGAGCGCAACAAAGTCGCTCGTTACAGCGTGGGGACGACCCACACCCTGAAACGTCTCACAGCCAGGCAAAAATAAATAACAAAACAACAAAAAAAAATATTTATGAATAAAAGGTGATGTGATGATCACTTGTCACGGTTGCTTGATTTTGCCGCACTTGACAAGTGTATCAATCAAACTTCCGCCGTTAAAGGAAAGGATAAGCTTAAAGGAAGGATACACAGGAACTAACAAGCATGCAACCGTACGTCGACATCGATCAGGAGACACTCTGAAATCAACACCCCATGGCGGAAGCAGCAGTGCTCCATGATCGACGTCGAGGACAGATCGCATTGCTTGTCAATAAATGGAAAAATGGATTGGGATGGAAATGAACATGTAAGTGGAGCATGCCCGACATCGATCAGGAGACGCTATGAAATCAACACCCCATGGCGGAAGCAGTAGTGCTCCATGATCGACGTCGAGGACAATCCACCCACATGTTGTAACCTTACAAGGGAGGGATAGATGGTAGGAAAAGGGAATTTCTGAGAACAATGAACCTACGAACCCCAACTAAAATCAAAACACACTAAGTGGAAATAGTGGCCGTTCGTAGATCCATCCCTCCCAGAAAAAGATGGATGTAGCACCAATTCATGTGAAATCAAAACAGCAACAGCGCTGGAATCAACATGAATTGGTGCTCTACAAAAGGAAAAAAACAAAAAAAAATAATCAAAATAAATGAAAATCAAATTAAAAAAAAAATAAACGCAAAAGCAAATAATTAACCCATGCGGCAAACATCTGATTCAAAACGTATACAAAATACGGATGCAAATGCGCGCATGGGTTAATAAAAAAAAATAAATGAAAACAAAACAAAAAGTGAAAAATAAATTTGAAAAAAAAATCCGGATTCTAAAATAACAAAACAAATGATACCGAAAAAAAAAATCATAACGGCAAAATAAATGAAATTGTACGCAAAAAAAAAATTGATCAGAAAAGTAATAGTTAACTCATGCGTGCCAAACATTTGATTCAACGTATATAAAATACGGATGCAAATGCGCGCATGGGTTAATAAAAAAATCTTTAATCGTTAATATGAAAAAAACAAAAAAAAAATTGAAAAATAAATTTTGATACAAGCAAACCGGAGAAAAGTAATAGTTAACCCATGCGTGCCAAACATTTGATTCTACATATTCAAAATACGGATGCAAATGCGCACATAGGTTAACTAAGACAAAATAAATGAAATGCAAAAAAAAACCGAAAAAAAATATATGAATAAACCTGAAAAAAAAATAAAAAAAAACAATACACGCAAAAAAAAATTAACTGAATCAAATATAATAATAAACGGGATTTGGATGGGATGGGAAAGGTAACTTAGCCATGTATTTGGGCGCCACTGTAACGGTTGCCTATTGGCAATCGTCAACAGAAATTACCCGGTCAGCGGTACAACACGGTCATTTTAGCCAGCTATGACTCAACGGATTTGGGGTGGGGTTTGTTGCACATAACCGAGTCTTGTAAGACCGTTAAATTACCACACTAGCATATTCTGTCACTTACCTACTCTCCATTTTCCTGCGGTTATTAAAGCTTCGAAGCATGCCTTGCAAACCCCACGCCTCACCCTGAGCTCTAGCCGGCTATCATACCGCAGCAAGGCCTCTGCTAGAAGATTTCTGATAACGTCGAGAATGAGTTTGGTTTCTTCATCAACTCATGTGATCCGTTACAGTGGCGCCCAACGTGGGGCTCGAATGATTGCTACAACAGCAGAAAATCTAAAACATATACGGTAATTATAAGCTGGGAAGAATACAAGCGCTTTCAACTAATTAAATTACTTAGATTGACATTTTTTACGGCACCCTATCAATAGTTTTTAGTAAACTCAACTATTTTTAGGTAAAAATACTACCTGTTATAAAAATTTTATTTTATTTTTGTATTATAATTTAAATATCGCAGTAGCCGTTCAAAACAAACGCATTAAAAAATTGATTTTGTTCGTCACGCTTATGACATTTATTATTAGTTAATTTGATTTAAGTGATTTTTATGCATCGTTCAAATAGTGATTAGGTTATAACATTATACTCAAATGAGAATTATTTTGAGAGATGATTTAAAATAAAGTAAAAATAACCAACTAAAGATTTACCATGATTTTGATCTGGAAGGAGCACCGATGATGGAATGACTGGATTATTTTAAGTATAAAGATTGAAAATTTCATCCTGTGGAGATTGCGAAGGAGTCAATCGTGCAAGACTAAATCAAATGTTTTCTTAGTATCAAGCATGGTAAGTCCAATAAAATTAAGATAACATGAAAAAAAATTCTGTTTCGACATTTAAGAAGCAATTGAAAGCAATTTAAAAGTCAAGAATAAATTAAAGTGATTGAATGTAGTAAATGCAATTTTTCGTTCTAATTATAACTGAGTGTTTGTATTTTAACCACAGATAACAATAACAGATATGGAACTTCCAAAGAAAAATTTTGAATGGCATATAACATTTAATTAAAAGTCTAAATAATATTTTTGCTCCAGTCTGAGGGTAAATTTGTACTCGAGGAAAAAAATGTGTTTTAACTTTATACTATAATTATTTTGGTCCATCGACCATCACAAAATTCTAGTATTATTGACACAGATAATTTAGAAAATAATAAACAACAAAAATATCATAAAATAACACCACATGATTTACGTTGGAAAACCCTTTTTTTGTTATAAACACATATTGATTATATTTCTATCAACACACGTACAAATATCGACGGGTAATATAACTTTCGAAAACGGGAAAATTGGGTAAACTGTATAAGATGAATGTATCCATATTATAAAAATGTATTCGTCTATAAATCATATACATATACGAGAATATTCGAAAACGCAAGCAGGGAATAAAAATTCGATAATGTATGGTTTAAGCTAAAAAAAAATTTACTGTATCTCAATTTCGATTTAGATCCTCTTGCAGTATCAATGAGTTATTAGTGTTCCACTCACATCAATTTAGTAAGCACGGTTTAATGAGTTGTAATTAATTATTTAATAAAAAATGCATGAAGTATGAGCAACATTATTTTAAAAGTCAATCTAAGGGTGAAAAATTATTAACCTAACGTATATAATTGTATATATATATATATATATATATATATATATATATATATATATATATATATATATATATATATATATATATATATATATATATATATATATATATATATATAATATATATATATATATATATATATATATATATATATATATATATATATATATATATATATATATATATATATATTTACAGGGTGAGTAATATAAGTTGATTTTAGAAACTATATTACTCACCCTACTTCTTAAATTGCACTATTTTAAGTTAAATGTTTCAAGGTCATTTTGAAATTCAATTGGGTTTTTCTTTTGAAAGTAACCAATAGTTTAGTCACGAATTATTGAAAATACGTGCTTTTATATTAAACAAACTGCCAATGTTTCCTTTTTGGTGTAATTGAAGTGGTACAGAATTTTAAGAGAATGTTCAAAATATCAGTGAATCCGGTCCCCCACGGTATATTATATGTTCGATAAAAATACTTTGATCTGGAGGTTCTTTGACAAGTGATGAAAATATATGTAGATTGGCGACAACATTGACAAAACTCTGACGGTTTTAGAATCTTGATATATATATATATATATATATATATATATATATATATATATATATATATATATATATATATATATATATATATATATATATATATATATATATATATATATATATATTGGTATATTCCATGCCATATTAGAAACACTATAAGAAAGGTTGAGCACAATCGTGGAGCAATTTATACAGGCCAAGTGTGGGTGACATTTCCTTTGTGAAACTTTGTGAATTGGTTTGCGAGCGGTAACCCGGCACTGTTGCTAGTTTTGTGAATTTTTTCGCAATCATAGTAGCCCCTGGCTTAGGATTTCTTTTTCGTTTGGATAAAACATTAATATATCTGTTTCGAGACTATAAGTTTTTTAATATACTCACCCTGTAAACATAAATATATACTTATAATTTCATTTATTTAAACTTTGCTTCCATGACGTAAATATAATATTTTGAAATTAATTTTTTTTTTGAATCCACTTCAAATCCATTAGACGCAAATACGAACAATCAAATCCGAAATTGAATGAATAAAAAATCGTTTAATTTCCACAACATTTCCCACCGCGATAATTGAATAAATTAAAAAAAAACGCGACATTGCTTATTTTTTTCGAGGTCGTCGAATTCAAAGCGCTCCACCACAAAATCAAAATCATAAAATTCATAAAAATCGTCCACTTTACTATTCACCGACGACAATATTCGACCATCATTGCGATAATGGTATACAAGAATTGCGCGAAAGCAATAACAATAAAAGTATTTATGGCCGGTTAAATTATTCTCGAAGATGGCAAAATGCTAAAACAATTGAGCAAATTAAATTTCATGGCTTCTTCTTGGATCTTTTAATAAATTAAAACTGACACCTCCGACATCTAAATAAATAAATAAGAAACGAAGTTTTTTAATTTTTTTTATTCGGACGAACACCGAAGAATAAAGTGACAGATGTCATCGTGAATGAAATACATAATTTCAAGTTTTTTTTTGTTTATTATTTTAGGTTTGTGTGCTCATTGAGAAATATAATTGATGATGGTAGATTCTTTATTCGAACTTTATATATAGTCATAAAAATTAACGGTTTTTTTTTTAAACATTGTTTCAAAGTTGTGCAAAAACTGTTAAGAAAACTATCCGTTGTTAACACTCTATAATCTCGCATGTTAAAATTTTTTTGTAAAATCTTTTATGTGTAGACATATGATAGCTCCCAACACCAAAAAGACAACGACGCAGTTGGTTTGTTTGAGTAACCACACGTTTCAGATAATAACTAGTTTCCTACCCTGCAAAGTAAATCAACCATTTTATTCAGCTATTACAACTTTATCTGTTAATTGTTTGACCAATCTGGCTTCATCGATCCAAACCAGTGTTTTCGCTGTCCTTTTACTTCATGAACAAAATCAGGATTTTTTAATTAAATTCTAAATCTCGTGGTTGAAGAGAAGTGTCGTCTTTGCAGCGTTAGGGGCATCCTTCATGCACATAACTCTTTTCCCGACTGATGATCCAACTATCACATCCATACATGATAACGAGTCTCATCAACACCTTATTACCCTTCTGATGATATTTCTTAAACAACTCTGCCAAACTAATCGAATAAAGTCATCAAAAAAAAGTTTCAGAAAGTGTCTCCTCCAAATATCAAGAACCCGGAATTAATACAATCATCCCCAAGAATGAAGAAATTCATCTCGAAATCATGGTTAATCCTGATTTTAATTTTTGTTGGGATTATACTTTACTCTCTGCTGATTTAAACGTCAAAGTTGTAGCTAGAAACAGACAGCTGTAGGGTCTAGGCAACCGTAGCGTGTTGCTGTAAGGCTAGTTAAATGGCTAACAGTAATGGCCTTTAAAAACCGATTATTATTTAAACTCAGCACATAACCAAAGCAGTCTATGATTACCTCTACACATTACAACTATACGCATATGTAGTAGGCAACTAAATTTGATTGACTCACTGCGTTGTAAACATAGTATTGACACTCAGTGGTTTTAAAAAAAATTAAAAACAGAAATTAGTTGAAAATTTAATAAGCATTAAATCTGAACACGTTTCACCTTTCAGACTTAAATATGACTAGAAATTGGTTAGTATTCAATAAGCTTGATAGTAGAGATAAAAAGTCGGTTCCAGCACAAGCTCAATGATCAAAAAAGCCGTCGTCGAGTGTTTTGACATTTTTTTATTTTGACTTAGACTACTGCGATCTGCTGGTGAGTAGCGGAAATTCTAATTAAAATTACGTTAATTGATCTGTCATTAAAGGCGACTTCACAGTTCAATTACTTCGTTCATTCATTCATTCAATTTTTTTCGTTCAATCAGTAATTTTATTTTGACGCTTCTCACATTTTTTTATTCATATTAATATTGGTTAATATTAAAATTTATTAATATTGATGCATACAAATTTTCTTCAATTTTTGTTTATGTAAAGATAATGTTTATATGACGATATTCAATTGTCAAGAAATTGGCCTAAACAAACTCGACGCGCAATACGCTCGTATTTACGCGCGTACATGTAAAATCGATGGAATCATATGAAGTAATATATAGCGGACGCGCGTATTTTACGTAAAAGTAAAAATCATCTCTACTTTACCGTTATTTAGCTTCGAAATGTCAGTTTTATATAAAACATAATAGTGAAAAGATATTTAAAAATTTATTATACATTTAAATCTAAATGAAAGATAGCGTAAAAAGAGACAACATAAATTGGTAAGTACATGTATGTATTAACAAAACAATAAAAGAATACAGGTAAAACTAAATAGTAAAAAAGATAAAAGGATATAATTAAGTATATAACGTAAAATGTAGGTTTTTCTGTATTTTTGGTAATTTAAAGCGGTATTTCATTATGGTAATTTCATTATGAACGCGTTTATAATATTTTACCATAAACTAAAAACGATAATTTTAACTTTGAAATTTTGGATTGACAAAGTTTGGAAATGTCAAAACGCGCGTCGTGTTTGTAAACTTATTTATTTGCATTTTGCGCATCTTTGATCTAAAGACGCGAAATACGCGCGTCCAGTTTGTTTATGCCAAAAAGTTTGAGTTTGCCAATAACAAAGATTATTTTGCAATTTTGAAAATATATGACATTTGACGATAATATTTATTTTCAATTATCTGGTTTGTAAGTATATGTTTGTCAAATTAGAGGGGTTCCACATTTTCTAAATAATTTTTCATTAATAATTAAAAAAAAAAAAACAATAAAAAATGTCATTGGGCGCATTCAGGTCCGTTAACATTTCATTCGCTAACGATGACATTAAATGTTATTTTTCCATTGGTGTTCGTATCTCGATACATTTATATAGTGACTTAAACCAAACCATTTTATGTTGGCAACATGCATAATCAAATATGATACCGATAAGTAGCGGTATCTATGATGGCGGACCTGAATGCACCCAAAATAGATTTAAACGTCAGTGATTTATAATGGGAAATCACTAAAGTTGAAACCCGTAACCGCGCAATTATGGGTTTAACCGCATTTCTGTAAAATGCAATAACTACAGACTTCGATGCTGATGATCGCTATGAATTTTAAAAAGTGCCCAAAAATATAAATCATCAATAAAAGTAAAAATTCTCGATATAAAAGTGAATCCCACATTTGACAGAAGTATAAACATATTTGTTAGCAAATAACTTATATTACTATAAGGGAAATCGTGAACATTTCCATAGTAAATGCTAACGACAACATGATTTCGTTCAATTTTGTTTCGGATAAAAATTCTAGATGGCATACCAAACGTTTTTAACGAGAACAATAGATGGCACGTCAACCAATTTTTTTATTTTTTATTTTTTCATAAAATTTAAAAAAAATTTAAAATTTTAAAATCCAATATTTAAGGATTGTATGCCTACTGTTAAATTTTTACTAATTATTAATGATTGTTTTGATATTTTTAATAGTAATAGTTTAATGGCAAAATATTATTTTAAACGACCTCTCTCTAAATCGACACACGAAACTTTTTTTAAAAATTTAGAATATTTAAAACAAACTATCAATGAATTAAAATATGTTAACAAATATCATCAAAAATTAAATGTAATACAAAGTAATTTCAATACAGGATTTTTAGGTTTTTTAATAAATTCCGAAAGTCTAAAAATTATGTACAATGAATTAATTGTAAATGATAAATTAGATTATTTGTTAACATATAAGTTTAGCCAGGATCACTTAGAGTTGTTTTTTGGGTTGATTCGTTATCGAACTGGCCGAAACGACAATCCAACATGCAAACAATTTATAGCATCCTATAAACGGCTAGTTGTTAATAAATCTATAAAAGCGCAAGGTACGGGTAATGTTTCCTTGCCAGAAATATTAACTATTTCATCCAGCCGAAAGACAAATCAATTAAATTTAAATGATGATGTTGTATTAGATTTAATTGAAGTCGAGCTGGATGAATACTCGTGTGATATAATAACGTATTTAGCTGGGTATATTGAAGCCAAACAATTGCCTAAATTTTTAAAATGTAAGGAATGTCTCCAAATTTTAAATAAAAGTGCACGGTTGGAGCTAAATCTAGGTTTATTTAATTTAAAAAAATGGGGTAAATTAATGACCCCATCATTAAATACATACAAAATTTTAGTCGAATGTGAGAAAATTTTTAAAAGTAGTGTTAATATTAATGTAAAATTAGAATATAGTAAGTTAGTTTTACGATCAATACAAAATATTAGTTTAATCGATTTAATTTTTATAGATAATAGCAATCACTTATACTCTAGATTTAATATTAATGATATAGAAAATCATTTTTACGTGTTAATTAAAACTATCATAAATATATATTATAAAATAAGATTTTTTCATTTTGCAAAACAAGAGAATTTAAAAAAAATTGGTGTAAGAAAAAAATTAACGAAGTTAATTCATTTTAATGAAATGAAATAATTAAAAAAAAATAAAATTTGGTTTTATTTATTTATTATTGTATATAAATATAAGCCCATGTACTCCAATCCCGATTATAAAATTTAAAATTTTTTTTTTAGATTTAAAATTTTTGTTTCGTTAATAATTCGTTCAATATAAAAAACTGTAGATAAAAAAATGTAAACATTTCGTTCAACTACTCTAGTGCCATCTACTATTTTTATCCCAACTAATATCATGTTGGCACATAAAATCGACGCGATTTCCCTTATAGTAATATAAGTTATTTGTTTGTTAGCGATAGTTGGGACAGGTGGTAAATGGCGGAAAAAAAAACATAATTTTTTTATTAATAAGTAAATTTATTTTGTATTTTATTGTTTTGTTTTTAATAATCCATATACATAATCTATTTGTATAGTTAATCTGATTTGTACCCAATAGCTATTGTTTTTATGCCGTCTTTCAATATAATCCATTTATCTGCGAACTGTCCGCATGGCGTTTTCTATTTGATTCGATCATAAACAACTTTCCACATTTTTTAAACGAAAATTCTGGTATGACGTCATGACTTTGAGATTGATTAATGTCTACAGCTTGCTTACTATCGAAAGACAATACACTGAACATACAATAATACATTTTTTAATATTATGTAGATTAATTAAATAGTTAAAGATCTATAATTTTAACTGATACAGCGGAAAGCTGTAAAAAATATAAGTTCAAAATTCGATAACACGACTTAACACTTGCACTTTAATTTATTTATCCCAATCAATTAAATTGATCATTACATGACTGGGTCTGAGAACAAAAAATGTTCTATTAATCATTACTGACATCTATCGTACAGGCAAAAAAACTTAAAGCTCTAACGAATTCTTAATTAGAAGTTCCGCTACTCACCACTAGATCGCAATAGTTTCTACGTCAAAATTAAAAGTTTTATCAAAAAACTCAACGGTGGTTATTTTGATCATTAACTGGCTTTTTGTCTCTACTCTTGATAGTGTTTATAAAAAAATCTTTTATACAAGGGTTATATACAGCCACATGTATTTTGTTCTAGCCTCTCAAAATATATATAATTCACGTATCAGGTCGTTTACTTAAAGGTTTTGCTCAGAAGATATCTGTGTAATGGCAGGCATTGTAGTTAAGTAATTATTGCTTTAGTTCCTTTAGTTTCCACCTTCTGTAGGATTTATAGTTAATGATAGTGATTCCAATAAAAAATCAGTCACTTTCAAATTGCCTTTACTAGTTTTTACAGAGTTACACCATTTTGGTTTTTATAATTTTTTAAAATATCCCTTTAGAGATTCCTTTTGTTATTTCATTTTGTGTGTACCTTTAAAAAAAAAAAATTAAAATCATAAAACTGAAAACGAAAATTGAAAGAAAAGCGGAAAAGCCTCACAAATTCTTTTGCAAGAGTAAAAACAAAAAATAATTTTTTCTAGCAACTTTATTACTAGGAAGAACGGTAGTACCACACACACGTGATCATATAGAAATAAAATAAAAAAAGGTAATTGCGCGGATTCAATGCATTGCAGTTTTTCTACTTTCCTTTTAAATGGTTCTTATCAATTTTCGTCGAATTTAACCCAAGAATTCCTTTTAATATAGTTTCTTCTAGGGCACTCGATCTAAAAAATTGTTTGAGTTAAATGAGTCTTTTCTTAATGAACTTCGATAGAAGATAGAGTCGAGCTTCTTTTCTAGATTTAGGACCCATTGATCATTTGTTTTAAATATTTCAATAAGAGTTTCTCAAACATTTTGGAGATATACTGCCACTTACTCAGCAGGCTTGTCTGGGTTTTTATAATGATTATTTGTGTAACCTTGAAACAATCAGGCATGTTTTTTAGTACAAAACCAAGTATTAAACAAAAATATTAACATATAATTAAGGCTCTCTTTGATAGCTTCTTAAAGAGAATCGGCGAAATTTCGTCTATTCTAGGTAACTTTTTGGGATTCGAAATAGATCTATATAATGATAGCTTTAGATTATGTATTATGTGGTTGGATTATTGCTGCCAGATGTTGCGCAATCTGTTCGGCTTTCCACGTTGTATATGCCTTATAGGTGACACTTGGATTAGTGGTCTTGTAAATTTTATAGTAGCTTCAAAACACTTATCAGTCTCAAAACCCAGTTTTGATAATTTTCCAGATAATTTTTAGTACAAGATTCTTTAATTACTTTGATTAATCGGTTAACTTTGTTATTGGCCCGTTTAAGTTCTTGTTTGTCACGTTACTGGTGAGGTCACTTTAGCTGCCTCACTCGTACAGTTAATGATATTAATGAGCTGAACTAGGTTGTCCAGTTGCTTTCTAAATAATTTCGAATCAGTAAAGTTGTTGGTTAGGTTAAGTTTCTTTTTCTGTTTAACGACTAAAATGAGCTTAGAGTCAATAAAACCGGTGTGTGGTCAAAGTAAGTTCTTCAATAACCTTCGATTTCAATGTAATTTGAGGATATTTCTTTTGAGATGTGGAAGTCAATCAAATCAGGAACATTGTAGATGTCTCTAAGCCAGTAGGTTAGTTTACTTGATGAGTGATATTCACATCCTGACATTTTTTCTATTGTACTTAGGGTTTCTTACCTTTTTCCTAGAGTTAAAAATCCGAGATTCTCAAGCCGTAGGTTTCGTGTTGGAGTCACCTCCTATATAATAAACCTTGGTGCAAGATTATTAAAAATTATTAATTTGATTAAAATTACCGTTCCACTATGAAAAACAATGTCCAATAGGCACTATATCCCCTAATTATAATAATCCCCTAATTGGAATTATCTTCCAGTTGTTCTCCCCTATTTGAAAGCTGGCTGAAATATTGCTTCATTTCAGCCGGAAATTTACTGAGCAGCTTCATTATATTACTAAAGATTTTGGCTTATTGGTCAGAGGACTTTGCCAGATTTCAAAATATTGGTTAACGTTTGAGGTCTTCGTTACCTGAGCGTATAAAACTTCCTCTTTCATAGTGCTATAATGTTTATTTGTTTTTTGTTAAAGTCGTTGAGCTTTTATCATTTTCTTCGGTAGTAGAGCATTTAGCTTTTTTTATATACCTTTCACAAGCAAATTTCACAAGTTGGCATAATATTTCGAGCAAGCTCTTAATTTCTTAGATATCTTTGTGGTTTTCTTCCCGAAGTAGGTCTACGTAAAATAACGGGAATAGTCTTATATCAAATGTACACCATCTTTCTCTTTAGAGCTGAAAGAATAAAGGTATTCCATATTTTATAAGGTGCTATATTTCTTAATAGATTTTGATATCAAAATTGCTTTACAAAAATGTAATTAATAGTGCATCGTTGACAAAAAACAATAATACTAAAAGTGATGTAGGTCAATGCGAACAAAAACTTATGAAAACAGGTATGGACAGATATATAACTGTTCAAAATAAAAGAAAAAGAAGCCCAAGATCACAGGCAGGTGCTAGTGTAAACAAATTTAGTAGAGTGGCTAGTGTCGAGTTACTTCATAAAATCCGTTTTTCTGTCTTCAAACTAACGAGACTTCTGAAGATCCACCTACAGAAAACAAGGTGATAATTTAAAAACCGCCACCAATCTATTTGAGAGAAGAATCAAATAGAGACTTACTAAAAAAATTGAAGAGCTTACGGAAGGTAACTTTGATGTTTCTTCGATTAAAAGAGGAAACATTAAAGAAACTTAAATTCAACCACTAAAAATACAAAAAGGTTTAAGGAATCGATAGTTACGTGGACACTAACGATATTCATGCTGCGCTCGCTGCTGAAGGCTTCTTTGCAAAGGCAATAACCAACATCATCAATCGTGATAAGTTGCCACAGCCAATGTTCCGCATCGAATTAGAAACTGATAACAAACCAGTTAAAGGGAAGCATAGAATATATAACTTAAGATATCTACTACATCATCGTATCACTGTCTAAGAACGTAAAAAAAGAACCGGTCTAGTACAGTGTGTAAAGTGTCAAGAATACGGGCACACTAGAGCTTACTGCACGCTAAATGATGTGTGTGTTATTTGTGGTGAACTTCATAGTTCCAAACAATGCAACAAAACTAAAACTGATGAGTCTGCAAAAAGTAACTGCGCTGGAAATCATACGGCAAACTATAGAGGGGGCCCAGTATATATAGACCTGAAAAGAAGAATCAATCCTAAGCAAAGGGCTGAACAACGCATGTTTAAGCTACATCAAATTAATATTGAAGTGGAACCAGAAGAAGTTCATACTTATAGAAACCATAAGCCGAACGTCAATAGTGCTGTGCATCCAAACTTTTCATATGCAAGTATACTTAAAGATATATCTCCAAAAGTTCAAACTAATGAAGAAGGAAACATCTCAACTGCGCTAAACAAGCTTACAGATATGATGCAAAGCTTTATGTTAATGATGGAGAGAACCATGGATCTAATGATGCAAAATATGAACACATTAATGCAGTTAGTAGTAAAAAACCAAAAATGACTGTCCTCAAAATAGCCATATGGAATGCAAACGGCCTTGCCCAACACAAAACAGAGGTGCAAGCATTCCTTATCGAGCACAATATTGACATAAGTTAATATCAGAAACTCACTTCACCAAAAAACCCTTTTTCAAAATTAATGGGTATTCAGTATACGACACTAAACATCCTGATGGTAAAGCACATGGTAGTACAGCTGTGTTGATTAAAAGAAGACTAAAACACTTTGAACTTGAGAAATATGACAAGATCATATCCAAGCGAAAAATATCTGCCTGAAGGAGTGGTCTGGAAACTGTGTAATATCATCAGTCTATTGCCCACCGAAACACGCAATAAAAAAGAAGCAATTCTTAGATTATTTTAACCATCTAGGCAATAAATTCATTGCGGGAGGTGATTATAGGAGGTCGACTCCGAAAGGAAAGCAACTCTATGAAGCTATGGATGAACTTTGTTTGGATTCTCTATCAGCGGGGCCAACATATTGGCCTACGGATAAAAAGAAAATTCCTGATCTAATAGACTTCTGTATAGCTAAAGGCATTGCACGTACAAATGGCAACAGATGTTACGATTTATCATCCGATCATTCACCAGTAATTATAACAGTGAGTACTGATGCCCTAAAGACTGAAGCACTGAAACGCCTGACAAATAAAAAAACTAAATGGGATCAATACAGTAGACAAATTGAAGAAACAAATTGCCTACTGGATATTCCTCTTAGCACACAAGCAAATATTGATGCAGCAGAAGCCTACCTCAGAGATCTAGTGGAAGTAGCAGCAAAAAAAGTAACACCTAACATCAGTGTTTTTGAAAAAGTTAATAAACTTCCTAAAAACATCCAAGAATTAATACAAGAAAAGCGAAAAATTCGACGGCAGTGGCAGCAGCAAAGATCGCCGATATTAAAATGGAAATTAAATCGAGCAATTAAGTTCCTGAAAGTAGCTCTTAGGGAAGAAGAAAATGAAGGTATCCAAAACTATTCCTATTCCTTATAAAAAGCTTATAAAAAGCTACTACAAGTTTTAAGAAACCGGTAAACCCGTGTTCGCCCATTAGACTACCAAGTGGCAACTGGGCAAGAAGTGATGAAGAAAAAGCCAATGCTTTCGCTGTTCATCTAAAAAGCGTATTCACATCACATGAACAAGTTAACAACTACATGCTATCAAACCAAACGGTGAATGATCAAAATTTTAAACCTATAAAGTTCAAGTGGAAGGAAGTTAAGAGCACAATAAAAAACTGCATAAGTCGAAAAAAGCACCAGGACATGATCTTATTACCGGGAAAATGGTTAAAGAATTACCAGACAAATGCATTAAACTAATAACGTACATCCTCAACGCAATCATGCGAACTGGTTACATTCCTCAAAAGTGGAAGATATCGCAAATTACAATGATACATAAGCCTGGAAAAGATGAGACACAAATCTCATCAGATCATCCAATAAGCATGCTTTCCACGATATCAAAGCTATTTGAAAAATTGTTACTAAGGAAACTGAAACCAGTACTAGAAGAACGGCATATTATACCAGATCACCAATTTAGTTTCCGAAATCAGCACAGCACTATAGAGCAAGTTCACAGGATTGTCAACGCAATCAAATCCACCTTCGAAGAAAAAAAATATTGTTCTGCTGTCTTCTTGGATATTGCATAAGCCTTCGACAAAGTTTGGCATAGAGGTTTAATATATAAAGTTAAAGAACTTTTGCCGAAGCAGTTCCATGTAGTTCTTGAAAACTATCTTCTTCAAAGGAAATACTTGGTTAAACAAAACGCAGCAACCACTGGTTTAAATGATATTAGCGCAGGTGTTCCACAAGGAAGTGTCTTAGGACCAATTTTATACTTGTTGTATACAGCCGATTTGCCCATTTGCAATGAAGCTATAATATCAACATTTGCTGATGATACAGCCATATTAGTGTCTTGTAAAAATCCTGAAACTGCCTCAAAGCAATTTCAAAATCATCTGAATAAAACTGAAAACTGGCTAAAAACTTGGCGAATAAAAGTCAATGAAAATAAATCAACACATGTTACATTCACACTTAACAAATTCACCTGCCCACAAGTTAAATTGAACGGTCTAACTATTCCGCAGCAATCTAGTGTCAAATACTTAGGGTTACATCTGGACAGAAGGTTGACATGGAAAAAGCATATAGAAGCAAAGCGTAATCAAATAAAAATAAAATTTGCTAAGATGTATTGGCTAATGGAAAGAAAATCAAGATTATCACTCGACAATAAAGTTGTACTATATAAAGCGATACTTATGCCCATATGGACATATGGTATTCAGTTATGGGGATCCATCAGCGCATCAAATAGAGAATTTTTGCAACGTACACAATCAAAAATATGCTCCCTGGTATATTCGAAACACCAACATACATCATGACCTCGGTATTTTAACCATTAAAGATACAATTAGAACCTATAGTTCGAGATATTGTTCAAAACTAGAGACACATCCCAATGCTTTGGTCCGGGACATTCTAAAACAACCGAGATAAAGACGACTGAGAAGAACTGATCCACTTGGACTATTGAATTTATAAATTCAGTAAATGGTGCACACTAATAATAAGTATTAACATTGGTTAAAATTTATAAAAATAGCAGTAAGGTTAGTTTGTAAGATTTGCATACATCTTGTTAGTTTCTTTTTAGAAAGATTCAAGAATAGAGCCATAGGCAGTTGTAATAAAAAAAAAATTACTTTAAATTGAGCAGGTTCATCTGCCACTGTCAGTACTTAAGCTCTAAATATATTGAAATCTTATCTTAACTGTAAATTATAGTTTGTTTAGATTTTGCAGACTCTGATTTCTAATTTTAGTATAGACGTAAAAATATTCGTTTTGCAAGTTAACCGTAGTATCATGATATTGGTTCCACTGTTTCTCATATACATTTTAGTCTTAGCGAGACTATTTTCGAGATTATTTCCCTGTCATATTAAAATGGAGGATGTCCTTGCAGTAATTTTGAAGATCCTGTCATGTCTATTAGAGAAAACTGTTTGCATTGAAAATAATTAGTGAGACTATAAGGAAAAGTTGCTTCTTTTAACTACGTTAAAATTTTATGTCCCACAGCTAAATCAAGGATGTTTACTTGTTATTAAAAATAAATTTTTTAACTTTTCGATCCAAATACTTTAGCCTTAACCACTGATGACATATTTAGAAATTCAGTTCTAATATTTTATACCTATTTAAGTTAATGATGTAACAATGGCATCGAACCGTTTTTCATTGGCATGTCGTTCATAACGAACACGACTATACCTACACATTTTAACAATAAATCACTAACGATTCGACTGTTTTTGTATATGCTCGATTCGTCTAATCGGAAAATTATCCAAAATAAAGGATTCAAATTTTTTACCAAATATTCTTTTTAAAAAAACTTTTCCAATTTCAAAACAAATAAATAACCAAATTTTTGAATTTAGGCCAGCAAAAAATGTTTGTATACAGAAATTCGAGTAGATAAAATCGAAAATAAACTGAGTGTTCACCATATTCTGTTTAAAACTTATATTCACCCCGCCACAATAACTAAACCACACACCATTTCCATACACCATATACCATCGTAAAAACAACTTAACGCATCTTAACAATGTGTGAATCTTTCAAAATTTCGTAAACCGCATTATGTTCTTAAAGAAATTCGTATATACTCGATACCTGTCTTTATAGACTATATATCTTCATCATATATACAACACACATTGTGTTTGTCTCATCTAATTTACGTTAATGACATAAAAAAAAAAAAAAAAAATTAAAAGCCTTCCCATCTACCCATCCATCTACCATTCTATTTAGTTTTGGTAGTTGTTGTTGTTGCTGTTCCATTTGATCTTTAAAATAAAGCATTTCCATGTTCTAACTCAATTATATTTTACTTTAAAAAAAAAATGTTCTCTTGTATTTCCATCAAAATTATAATACAACGAGAATGCCGAAGACGAGGAAGAAGATTTGGTAAAGTATAAGGGTGGTATAAATAAATAATCAGCGAAGAAAACGAAGAAGAACTGTGGGGAACTCGAAATGGCAAAAAATTTGTTAAAGATATGAGAAAATCGATAGTAATACACGGATTAAATCCACCTTTTGTACCAAACTCTTTCACTTGATTTTTGTGGTAGATTTTTTAATATATAATGAGGACAGTGATTTTTACATTGTTCTTTGGTTTCCAAGAAATTGATGGTTTTTGAGTAAAGACCCTCTTCATATAAGTCACGGATCATAGACATTGTTGATGTGAAAGCTCATTGAGAGGTATTGAACATTTTCTCTTTATACTTCCTCAAGCCTTGATGTACCAAGCTAAAATGAACGAATGTTTCTCGGAGGGTCAATTCGTTGATCCCTGAATCTTGTACACAGTCACAACCAACCAAAGGGTTAGAAGCAGCATTTGACGGTCTGCAGTTCCAGTTGAGACTTTTAGAATTTAATTTTCCGTGGCTCGTGAGTTTTTCCGTAAGCTGCTCGGTAACAATTTTGCTGATGTCCTGGGTAGCATTGAAGATGCAGTCAAATGCTCGAAGATTAACTAATTCATGCCTTGTTGGGCATGATATTTTACGAAACAGTAAAATATTTATGTCGCTGAAGAGTTTAATGTTGACTTTCAGATGTAGCAAACGAAAGGTTAAATTTTCGAGTATTTCGTATGGAGCCATGGAAATCACGTTAACGATAAAAAAACTTGGTATTGCACCATTGCAAACGCAGCTATATCCACAAGTGTGATTTGGAAGTCTCAGCTACTTTCATCGCATTTACTTGGAAGCAGCAAAATGGCGGCGTCAAAATGAGTGATTGTCGTAACATTCTGCCCATCGTTGATCAGTGCATCTCGATGCCCTTACTTAATTGCCTACTTTTTGCTGCAGTACTGACCGAATGCGTCAATTAGATCTCTATAGTTGAGTGAGATTTGCAGTTTTTTGCCTGGACTGAGATTGTTCCAATAACGCTTTGACACATTAGATGTGTCTTACAGCGATTACACATAAACAGTTGTTATTTGTTTGTATAATTTTGTAAACGTCACGGAATGTTGGGAAATAAAATTTAAACTAAAAACTTAATATTTGATGATTTTATTTCACAATGTGTATTTACAAAATTATATTTTTTATTTTATTATTTATTATTGAAATAAATAAAATTATATCACCTTAATAATCTTGTTGTAATCGCTTTTTTAAAAGAGAAAAATTTTTATCGAATCGCTCCAATAACGTCAAATTTTGAGCTAATAAATTTCCCCAATGATAATAAGAAATGTATACAAAATTTTATCGCGCCATCTGTGTTTGAGCTCGCGAGGTAATAAATTGCACAAGTACTAAAAAAATCCAGTAGTTAAAATGTTACATAAAATCAAAAGATATGTTTGAATTTAAGTTAGATTCTAAATCGTTTTTTGTTTTGAGGTACATCATTGCATCTTTAACATTGTTGAAAAGATGAAGTAACATTTTGAAGAAGAAAATGTTTGCTTAAATGGTGTAACAACGCTTATGCGATAAACCCTACAGATGCGTTGTGGTGATTATCTGCCTGGCATTTCTTCGTGAGTTGTAAGGCAGGAAGTGTTGAAGACTCAACGCATCGTTATTGGTCGTTTGAATAACGTCTCTTGACCAATTGAGACGTTATAAATTAACAAATTATTAAAATATCATTTAAAAGCTGCAAGCTGCTTGACCAGTCAAGAAGCTTGAGAATTTGGTAATTTTTTCTGTATTTTGAATTTATATTAGAGCTTTGTTGATCTACTTGTGTAATTTTGCAGATTCATCTGTGGGGCAGTTATTCTGCGATTCGCATATGATCCTGCAAAATTAACATCAGGCACATCAAATGGAAACGTTCAGTTAGTTCCAGCTAGTGATAACGAACCCATAATTTCTTTTGCACTTGCAAATAATACAACAATTTCTAATTGATAAATCTCTTATCAGCAGCACGCAAGATTGCCAACAAAACCACGTGATAAATGAGGGCTATTGTCAATTATACTTTGCCAATGATCAACTCACTTAAGCCTTGATTTTGAGTGCATTATGATTTGATGCTTTATTTATAATGTCAAACATTATAATTCAGCGGTTGAGTTTCACTCATCTGTACTGGAAAGGCAAACATTTAATTTACTGAATTATATGTTTGCCATAACACCGAGTACCAACAAGCGCGCTTATGGTACAAAGATGGTTGCAGTGTTCATCACGAGATAGAGCGCCACATCAGTTAAAAGACGAGATGACAAGTACAATAATATTCATTGTCTCGTCCATTCCATTTTGACGTCCATCCGAGCAACATCTCGAAACCAAAAAAAAAGCGATCATCACTTTCATCATTATAATCAACAACATGCGGATTACTAATCCGGAATCTTGGTTCAAAACGATTGAGATATTATTCGACGCGAACCATGTCACGAGCGACAAACAAAAGTACGCACAAGCGAAACCTGGCAATGATGATAGGAACCTCCTGCAAACGATAGGTACACATACCCTAAAGCTGTCCTAATCGAGCTGACAACACTCTCAGACAAAAAAATTGGAAGCTCTAGAGAAGACATAGAGGGGTGACCATCGTCCATCCGAAGTTTTACAGCGCATTAAAGCACTGCCCACCAGCCGATTTAATGCGCCCCTTATAACCCAGCTATGGATCAGGAAATTATCTGAATTTATTCAGATAGCACTGTACCACAGCAGGATAAAGAAGCAGACGTTTTGTCTAGCATAGCCGACCAGTTACACGAGACAATGCCATTCGCGCACGTGGTGCCAACTAGACATACTACCAACAAGGAACTTGCTCGTACGCTTGAAAGACTTAATGCAATACTAGTCCGACTAGAACTTCGAGCATCTAGTCCAACTAGAACTAAACCAACTGGCGGGCATGACTTCGTACTCCTTCCAATGGAAGGAGATTCAATTCGAATAGACACCAAGTCCGCCAGCAACCAGCTTGGTGTTATTACCACACAAAATTCGGATGCAAAACCGAAAATCGTTAGTTACCGCGTGATTTCCCAAATCCACAGGTAAAAACAACCGGGAAACGCAATTTCCCCAATAAAGTGGCCTCTTTGAGGGATAACAATTCCCCAAACAAGTATGTCTATCGGTTGGCGTGACTGACCGTAGAACAAATTACTCTAACTGCCTATTTATAAGGGACTATCAGAACAAACTAACGTTTCTGATAGACAATGGCGTGACATAAGCGTCATTTGCTATACAGCTTGTATAAATCACAAAACTCAAGTCAACACCGACTTCGTTTTGTCAGCCACCAATGGTACAACTATCAATACCTACGGAAGCAAGATGCTGCAAGTAGATATTGGCCTAAGATGAAACTCAAGCATTCACAATCGCAAACGTGAGTCGTCCTGTCATTGGTGCAGACTTTCTTAAGAAATACGGCTTATTAGTCGACCATAAGAATAGGAAGCGGATTGATCCAGTCACGCAACTGTCGGTCATTGTGTCACTGACACAAAAAGAAGAATCAAGAATGGAGACGATGTGGGAACTATCGCAGGTTACAGTCAGGTCCCGTTACCATATTCAAAATCGTACCATACCACGCAAATGTTTGAGAATCACTGCAAATTGTTAATCATAAATCAAAGATGCTTGCTATTGTTGTCTTTAACCAATCTTCAAAAAAAACTCAAGAATTTACTAATATGATGCTTTGATGACATTATTATATGTACGGTATTGATAGATGAAGAACGTAATTATAGATAAATATCACATTTTAATGGAAAATTGAATGGATGACGTCATAAACACATTTCCTCGACTGTGTGAATTTATTTTTGTCATAAATTATACGCAGATGTGTGAGTCACAACAATAAGATTAAATTTCATATATGTATACTTATTACTCCGTAATACAATAAGCCATCATCGATAATTTATGAAAATCATCAATTTTTCCACCCCAAAAACAAAATTTCGGTGCGAGTAAATTAACACTATGGCACTTGTTGCATATACGAGACGACAAAATTCAATACCATAATTTAGTTAAGATATACGAGTAGCTGTATGCCTTTGACCCCACGCCATACATAATATTTATAAACAGTTTTCCATATCGCATATCAATTTGGAAAATCTATTTATACATATTCGTTTGTATAACTATGGCAAGGAAAATGGTTTATGACTTTACCTCGATAATGTAGATAAACATTTTCATCGTATACATAATTTATGACACATTTATGATATATAACTGTTTGTTGTTTATAAACACAAAACATAGCAGGAACCGAAAAATGAAAAATTATTGGAAAATCCATTTTCTATTCACCACTACTAAATTCTTATACAAACGAATTATATTCAGTTGTATACAGGAGCCAAGAACTATCGAACATCTGTAGACAGTTCTATACAGTATATTTTCGAAACTGAGAAAATGGAATATCTCTTCATTTGCAGCAGACACACTCCCGTACCAAATGTATAAAACAAAAATTCATTTTGTAAAGATTTTTTTTTTTTTGGTTTTTGCTTTTATCAGAACAAACTTTTTAGACAATCATAAATTTATATTTCGAACCAAAAATTAGGTTTCTGATTGTAAAACTATGATTTAGTTTTTTTTTTGGTCTTTGTATTCATATAATGGAATAAAAACTTCTTTTCCGGATACATTATTTTGAGTTATGGGGAAATTAGTATTTCCGTATTTTATTTTGTAAAAATTTGAAGCAATTGTTTTATAGATACCTAAGTTGCAGTAGTTAGGGCTTAAGACGAATAATTGTTATGATAACAAGCATTTTCATTATCTCACATAGAATTTGTCCTTTCGTTGTAACACATTTATCATGTGAATTACTTTTTATTAGTCATCAGCTATCTTCAATTCTTATCTGTCAAAACCATCATTCAGAATTGATAAACTTCAGCATTGAACCTGGGTGGTTATTTTGTGGTGCTATATCACATTTGGTGATATAAACTGTGATAAAATGAAATAGTCTCTACTTAATGCGTGCGCTTTATGGATGAATTATTGCACGTCGCTTATTGATATGAATGAAAAAGACAATAATATCTGCTGTCTTACTTACACTAGTACAAAAAACTAATTTTGTTGTCAACAATATTTGCGGTCTTACTTACACTAGTATAAAACACCGATTGTGTTGTCAACTTTTGACGTTTTCATGGGTATACGAATATTCACACCAAAGACAAATTTTGAATATAAAAAAACACTTTGCGAACTCAAATTAAAGCTTAGAAATAACTAAAAACCCTAAACTGTTATATTTATTTAGATTAAGCGTTACCTTAACTATTAATTTCAACACAAATTTGTCCTGTTTTTGGTTGAAATAACCTAAGTGTCAATATTCTCGTCTATCCAAGACAATTTTGTATTACACACGCGACATTTGCAATTCATCTGGTTTCAAACAGAATTAAAATATTTACATATTTAAATATGTCAATATTTTATTTAAATATTTTAATTCTTTTTGAAACAAGACGAATTACAAATGTCGAGAGTTTTGTCAATTTTATACAAATGAATAAAAAGTAATATGTTGACGTTTCTACATAACCTTAAAATTATTTAAAATATTTAAAATAACGAAAAAAAAATAACACAAGAAATTAAATTCCAACGGTATTAAAAATTATTATATCACTAGTTAAGATAGCACTTCATAAAAAAATGTTCATATAATTAATTTTGAGGTTATGTAGAAACGTCAACATATTACTTTTTATTCATCAAGTTCTCCACAAAATTCATTGTGCAGGGTTGAGTTTGTAGACATTTTTTGTTTACATTTTATCACCAAAAAATTCTCCAAATGTGATATAAAAGTGTGATATAGCACCACAAAATGACCACTCTGGTAACGTTACGTTGAAATGCGTTATGAATATGTGATAATACTATAATTCATGCGCGTTAGTTAGTCGAGTAAAATTGTCCCTACAAGTGAAATAACTATCATCTAATAAGTCAAGTTCACGCATTAACCGATCTAAACTTCTAAACTTGGACAGTCAAGCTCTGTAACACAGCATTTGCGATGTGCAACTGTGAATAATAAGCAACTGTGGATTCAGAGGGCGCAATAATACGGTGGCTTCGTTAATTTGATTCTGAAACTTTCAAATGTCTGCTGAGTGAAATATTTTGCTATGGATTTCACTTTATCTGGGTTCATTCGGTTGATCTCATTACCAATCACAAGACCAAGGTATTTTGTTTATTTCAAAACCAATTTATTTTTTTCAACGTTGATTGTCTGGTTTGCAGATTTAAGTAATTCAGATACTTTCTTTAAAAGAGGAAAGTGCTCTTCAAGATTAGCGGATACTACAATTAAATACTCGATTATCCAAATGATAAGACTAGATGCATAAATCTGTATAATGTCTGTGAGGCATTGTACAGACCGAGTGACATAAAAGTGAATGTATACAAAGGGCGACCGAGAATCGTAAATGAGGTTTTATCTTTTAACGGGATTTGCTAGAAGGCATTTCTAAATTCAATAGTCGATATAAACGTATAGTTTAATCTAAGCGATTTAGTAAACTTTCCATTAAGGTTAAAAGAAATGTGTCTTACGATCAGTGGTTACTAGTGAGGACCATGGAATTTGACATTCTTTTATAACACCTAGCTCTAACACCCTATCCAACTCTAGACAAATATTTCATTTTGACAGGTGAAACCGGATATAGAAGCATTGTTTAACATGACTCGCTCCTTGAACATCAATGTTATGTGAAACAAGGCAATTTCGACGTAAGCCAGTTTTTGTGGAAGGAACATTTCTATTATCGAATATCTAACGCATTGACAATTGCTGGCATTAAACCGAATAACTCACAAAAATCCATCCCACAGTATAACGGTTACGATCAATGATGGCCTGTTTTTCACTAGTCCTTTGCAAATAAGACGATAGCCGAAGAACTTTTAAATGGGCTTGATCTGGATAATCCCTCTGAATCAGTCCACAACACTCTAAACGTCTGCATGGATATCTAGAAGATCAGTCTATGGAGTACCATTTATCAAAACTAAACTTGAGCATACGGCTTTTGGTAGTTTGTGGTTTGGCTTGTTTTTACTAAAATGACCCTCACCTTGACAATTAAAAATTTCGAAATGACAAAGGATTAGATTAGTTCTGGTTAGGAATGAACAGACGTGTTCTTGAGTTCTAGCAACTCTTGAGCAAAATGAATACTAGATTGTTTTTTCGTAATTATTTGATTGAAGTTACAACTTCAGCAATCGAGTTGTACTATATTTAGGTGCGGCATATCCATAGCAGTATTTATTAGGATTCGAACGAGAAACATTTTCATATTGAGGCCTAGGAAACGCACTGTATGACAGAATAATTGATTTTATTATTTGACATTGCGTTAACGAACGATTGAACTTATGATTCGTTCCATTCTTAATATGGATTACGATCATCCACAACATCATGCCCTGACGGGTTACCTTATGAAGACACTGTTTTAGCAGATGGCGAGGGAAAGGTATCAGAAACTACTGACATTCTTCAGCTAACTTCAATTTTAATGCTGAACTCATATTCTAACGTAATCAATAAAAGTTCAGATTCACGTAAATTCTAGGTTAAAGGCTGATGCAGAATCTGATATTTGATTTTTCGTAACAGTATATGAAAGTCATGAACGCGAGATATGAAAGTAAGGTGATCGTTCGAACATCATATTCCACTAGAGGATTGGAACCAGTGGTGATCGATCATGCTGTTCAAGTGTAGAGTTCCTAAATGTGGTATTTTCACTGGAATCGATTACTTTATTACCTAAGGTTACCTGCTGAGCCAAATTTACAAAAAAAGCATAATTGAGATTTGCACTGGGTGTGTAGAAAAGCCTTACCTAAGTGAATCATTTATGTCTTTCGATAAATGAGGAATCACATTTTCCCTAGTATTAAATGTTTGTAAGTAATTTAGATTGATTACAGAAGTGAACGTTCCTGATGGCTTTAAACTTGAGATATCTCATCGATGTCTGAATAAATACTTTAAGAACTAGTCTGATGAGTATAAGTTAAAAAAGATGGCTTCTATTTTAAAATAATCTACAGTTACCTTTGGAACCTAATAAGAAGTAAATTGCTTGCAACACTTTGTCAAGCCTCCAGCATAAACGTGCATTATTGACGATAGCTAGGTAAAGTTTGCTGAACTCTTTGAAATCATCCTGTAATGTGTAAGATTCTTTAAAGAATAATCATCAACATTAGATTCACTAATTGATGTCAGTTGCTTTCATTCCTTTAGTTTAGAAAATTTACGAGAGGAATTCTGAGTTTTAACAGGTGGTGAAACTGAACCTGTAAACCTGTAAATATTTCGAAGATGATTTAATTGTTCTCTTATAGAACCGGACATTTTACCATGAGTTTGAATAATAAACTACATATATATTATAAATATAGAATTAACGATAAAAAAGTATTTGTGTAACATCAAAACCTTCTATAATAAAAGTCAAACACACCGCATTGACTTCAGGATATTCCACAATAAGAGTATATTTATGTGTATAAAAGTATTTATGGTGGAAAAAATTTGTTTTTCATTGCTACGATTGCTAAGTGCATCACTCTGGTGATTTCTCAGATCTTTATAATATTATGCTCATATTATACATGATACATAATAGCTGGTATTATACAGTAGATGCGGAATGGCAACATAAAGAGAATAATTGTAAAAGGAGAGTGGAAGGTCTAACGGTAAGGTTATCAATAATGAAACTTTATATAAAAGGAACTCTGATTAAATTGGCCAAATTCTCTTTTAAATTGCCAAAATCTCTTTTGACTCATTTAACTGTCTGCAGTACTTAGTTCTGGCAATAAAATCTTACTAAATCCTAGCTTATCAAATATTATATAAAAGACTGAATTTAAATACTAAAAACTTCGAAATTGGTAAAAAGTTCAAAATTAACTAAATATGGTATTAATGATAAATCTCTCTGCCTCTCTTTCTCTCTCTCTCTCTTTATCATATTTTCTCGAAATCTCATGGCGATTGATAATTAAAAGAGAATACAACTATTAATTGAACTATTCTAGCATAAAATAATACACACCAAAGAACACAATTGTGAACCTCAAATCGCGCTATCTTAAATGTCATGGACGGAGGCTGATTCATTTTGATTGGTATTTTCAATTTTTTCCTTGCTGTTTGTTTTGAGTGTAGTTTCACAATGACTGAATTTAAGTGATACCAAAATCATAATTTGGGTACTTAACTTTCTACCCGTAACTCAGTGATACTGCCACCTCTTTTTAGATAGTACATGTGACTCTGATAGTTAATAAAATTCCAGTTTCTTATAAAAAATTATATTTTTTTTTAGTTGGAGGAGGGATTACAATCTACCTTTCCTGGAATCATTTAGTTGTATCAACCATAATATAAATACATTATAGTACTACCATCATAAGAAAAAACAGTTTATCCATTGATGTTCCAGATGTCGGGTCGATAGAATATCGTCAAACTTTAGAATAAATATATGACATTTAGGCGATTATACATATAAAAATTATTTTGATTATTTTAAAACGATACCAGTAGCGACATCTAGCACGTCAATGGGCTAACATACTATCAACTTTCAACTTATAAAAAAACACCTTTTGTTTCTCCCACTAGCGATTCCTCCCATCACCTGAATTATCTCGTCGTGTGTAGTCACTTCGTCAATATTCCTTATTTTAACAAAGGTGTTCTGAGTCAGAGCTGTAACATCAGCTTAGCATACGATACCATTTCCTTTTTTTTAATCAACAGTGCATCTAGTCAAGGTGGTTTTTCCATACCATTACCACAATCTTCCAGCTCTCTTTCCGGTACTATGGCTTCCAGATTCACCAGAGTGTGTGCATCATAGTAATGCTTCTACTAAATCTGAGTTACCTTTGGTTAATCCACTATCTCCCTGAATTTTGAAAACAGTTTTTCCACCTATCAGTCAGATATTCAAACAGGTTGTTTTTCTGTTTTTTAACGGCAGATAATTTCGAAACACTTGGACGGTCAAACTCAATTCTTTTTCCATCTTTTATGTGGTCCTCATTTAAAACACGAAGTGAAACTTCCCCAGATATATGTATTTCTGTAGATGATCTAGTCTATCTAGTCTATCTAGTCTATCTAGTCTATCTAGTCTATCTAGTCTATCTAGTCTATCTAGTCTATCTAGTCTATCTAGTCTATCTAGTCTATCTAGTCTATCTAGTCTATCTAGTCTATCTAGTCTATCTAGTCTATCTAGTCTATCTAGTCTATCTAGTCTATCTAGTCTATCTAGTCTATCTAGTCTATCTAGTCTATCTAGTCTATCTAGTCTATCTAGTCTATCTAGTCTATCTAGTCTATCTAGTCTATCTAGTCTATCTAGTCTATCTAGTCTATCTAGTCTATCTAGTCTATCTAGTCTATCTAGTCTATCTAGTCTATCTAGTCTATCTAGTCTATTTAGTCTATCTAGTCTATCTAGTCTATCTAGTCTATGTAGACTTTCTAGTTTATCTACTCTACCTAGTCTATCTAGTCTATCTAGTCTATCTAGTCTATCTAGTCTATCTAGTCTATCTAGTCTATCTAGTCTATCTAGTCTATCTAGTCTATCTAGTCTATCTAGTCTATCTAGTCTATCTAGTCTATCTAGTCTATCTAGTCTATCTAGTCTATCTAGTCTATCTAGTCTATCTAGTCTATCTAGTCTATCTAGTCTATCTAGTCTATCTAGTCTATCTAGTCTATCTAGTCTATCTAGTCTATCTAGTCTATCTAGTCTATCTAGTCTATCTAGTCTATCTAGTCTATTTAGTCTATCTAGTCTATCTAGTCTATCTAGTCTATGTAGTCTTTCTAGTTTATCTACTCTACCTAGTCTATCTAGTCTATCTAGTCTATTTAGTCTATCTAGTCTATCTAGTCTATCTAGTCTATCTAGTCTATCTAGTCTATCTAGTCTATCTAGTCTATCTAGTCTATCTAGTCTATCTAGTCTATCTAGTCTATCTAGTCTATCTAGTCTATCTAGTCTATCTAGTCTATCTAGTCTATCTAGTCTATCTAGTCTATCTAGTCTATCTAGTCTATCTAGTCTATCTAGTCTATCTAGTCTATCTAGTCTATCTAGTCTATCTAGTCTATCTAGTCTATCTAGTCTATCTAGTCTATCTAGTCTATCTAGTCTATCTAGTCTATCTAGTCTATCTAGTCTATCTAGTCTATCTAGTCTATCTAGTCTATCTAGTCTATCTAGTCTATCTAGTCTATCTAGTCTATATAGTCTATCTAGTCTATCTAGTCTATCTAGTCTATCTAGTCTATCTAGTCTATTTAGTCTATCTAGTCTATCTAGTCTATCTAGTCTATGTAGTCTTTCTAGTTTATCTACTCTACCTAGTCTATCTAGTCTATCTAGTCTATCTAGTCTATCTAGTCTATCTAGTCTATCTAGTCTATCTAGTCTATCTAGTCTATCTAGTCTATCTAGTCTATCTAGTCTATCTAGTCTATCTAGTCTATCTAGTCTATCTAGTCTATCTAGTCTATCTAGTCTATCTAGTATATCTAGTCTATCTAGTCTATCTAGTCTATTTAGTCTATCTAGTCTATCTAGTCTATCTAGTCTATCTAGTCTATCTAGTCTATCTAGTCTATCTAGTCTATCTAGTCTATCTAGTCTATCTAGTCTATCTAGTCTATCTAGTCTATCTAGTCTATCTAGTCTATCTAGTCTATCTAGTCTATCTAGTCTATCTAGTCTATCTAGTCTATCTAGTCTATCTAGTCTATCTAGTCTATCTAGTCTATCTAGTCTATCTAGTCTATCTAGTCTATCTAGTCTATCTAGTCTATCTAGTCTATCTAGTCTATCTAGTCTATCTAGTCTAACTAGTCTATCTAGTCTATCTAGTCTATCTAGTCTATCTAGTCTATTTAGTCTATCTAGTCTATCTAGTCTATCTAGTCTATCTAGTCTATCTAGTCTATCTAGTATATCTAGTCTATCTAGTCTATCTAGTCTATCTAGTCTATCTAGTCTATCTAGTCTATCTAGTATATCTAGTCTATCTAGTCTATCTAGTCTATCTAGTCTATTTAGTCTATCTAGTCTATCTAGTCTATCTAGTCTATCTAGTCTATCTAGTCTATCTAGTCTATCTAGTCTATCTAGTCTATCTAGTCTATCTAGTCTATCTAGTCTATCTAGTCTATCTAGTCTATCTAGTCTATCTAGTCTATCTAGTCTATCTAGTCTATCTAGTCTATCTAGTCTATCTAGTCTATCTAGTCTATCTAGTCTATCTAGTCTATCTAGTTTATCTAGTCTATCTAGTTTATCTAGTCTATCTAGTCTATCTAGTCTATCTGGTCTATCTAGTCTATCGAGTCTATCTAGTCTATCTAGTCTATCTAGTCTATCTAGTCTATCTAGTCTATCTAGTCTATCTAGTCTATCTAGTCTATCTAGTCTATCTAGTCTATCTAGTCTATCTAGTCTATCTAGTCTATCTAGTCTATCTAGTCTATCTAGTCTATCTAGTCTATCTAGTCTATCTAGTCTATCTAGTCTATCTAGTCTATCTAGTCTATCTAGTCTATCTAGTCTATCTAGTCTATCTAGTCTATCTAGTCTATCTAGTCTATTTAGTCTATCTAGTCTATCTAGTCTATCTAGTCTATTTAGTCTATCTAGTCTATCTAGTCTATCTAGTCTATCTAGTCTATCTAGTCTATCTAGTCTATCTAGTCTATCTAGTCTATTTAGTCTATCTAGTCTATCTAGTCTATCTAGTCTATCTAGTCTATCTAGTCTATCTAGTCTATCTAGTCTATCTAGTCTATCTAGTCTATCTAGTCTATCTAGTCTATCTAGTCTATCTAGTCTATCTAGTCTATCTAGTCTATCTAGTCTATCTAGTCTATCTAGTCTATCTAGTCTATCTAGTCTATCTAGTCTATCTAGTCTATCTAGTCTATCTAGTCTATCTAGTCTATCTAGTCTATCTAGTCTATCTAGTCTATCTAGTCTAACTAGTCTATCTAGTCTATCTAGTCTATCTAGTCTATCTAGTCTATCTAGTCTATCTAGTCTATCTAGTCTATCTAGTCTATCTAGTCTATCTAGTCTATCTAGTCTATCTAGTCTATCTAGTCTATCTAGTCTATCTAGTCTATCTAGTCTATCTAGTCTATCTAGTCTATCTAGTCTATCTAGTCTATCTAGTCTATCTAGTCTATCTAGTCTATCTAGTCTATCTAGTCTATCTAGTCTATCTAGTCTATCTAGTCTATCTAGTCTATCTAGTCTATCTAGTCTATCTAGTCTATATAGTCTATCTAGTCTATCTAGTCTATCTAGTCTATCTAGTCTATCTAGTCTATCTAGTATATCTAGTCTATCTAGTCTATCTAGTCTATCTAGTCTATCTAGTCTATCTAGTCTATCTAGTCTATCTAGTCTATCTAGTCTATTTAGTCTATTTAGTCTATCTAGTCTATTTAGTCTATTTAGTCTATCTAGTCTATCTAGTCTATCTAGTCTATCTAGTCTATCTAGTCTATCTAGTCTATCTAGTCTATCTAGTCTATCTAGTCTATCTAGTCTATCTAGTCTATCTAGTCTATCTAGTCTATCTAGTCTATCTAGTCTATCTAGTCTATCTAGTCTATCTAGTCTATCTAGTCTATCTAGTCTATCTAGTCTATCTAGTCTATCTAGTCTATCTAGTCTATCTAGTCTATCTAGTCTATCTAGTCTATCTAGTCTATCTAGTCTATGTAGTATATGTAGTCTATGTAGTCTATGTAGTCTATGTAGTCTATCTAGTCCATATAGTCCATCTAGTCTATCTAGTCTGTCTAGTCTATCTAGTCTATCTAGTCTATCTAGTCTTTCTAATTTATCTAGCTATCAAGTCTATCTAGTCTATCTAGTCTATCTAGTCTATCTAGTCTATCTAGTCTATCTAGTCTATCTAGTCTATCTAGTCTATCTAGTCTATCTAGTCTATCTAGTCTATCTAGTCTATCTAGTCTATCTAGTCTATCTAGTCTATCTAGTCTATCTAGTCTATCTAGTCTATCTAGTCTATCTAGTCTATCTAGTCTATCTAGTCTATCTAGTCTATCTAGTCTATCTAGTCTATCTAGTCTATCTAGTCTATCTAGTCTATCTAGTCTATCTAGTCTATCTAGTCTATCTAGTCTATCTAGTCTATCTAGTCTATCTAGTCTATCTAGTCTTTCTAGTCTATCTAGTCTATCTAGTCTATCTAGTCTATCTAGTCTTTCTAGTCTATCTAGTCTATCTAGTCTATCTAGTCTATCTAGTCTTTCTAGTCTATCTAGTCTATCTAGTCTATCTAGTCTATCTAGTCTATCTAGTCTATCTAGTTTATATAGTCTATCTAGTCTATCTAGTCTATCTTGTCTATCTAGTCTATCTAGTCTATCTAGCCTATCTAGTCTATCTTGTCTATCTAGTCTATCTAGTCTATCTAGTCTATCTAGTCTATCTAGTCTATCTAGTCTATCTAGTCTATCTAGTCTATCTAGTCTATCTAGTCTATCTAGTCTATCTTGTCTATCTAGTCTATCTACTCTATCTAGTCTATCTAGTCTATCTAGTCTATCTAGTCTATCTAGTCTATCTAGTCTATCTAGTCTATCTAGTCTATTTAGTTTATCTAGTCTATCTAGTCTATCTCGTCTATCTAGTCTATTTAGTCTATTTAGTCTATCTAGTCTATCTAGTCTATCTAGTCTATCTAGTCTATCTAGTCTACCTAGTCTATCTAGTCTATCTAGTCTATCTAGTCTATCTAGTCTATCTAGTCTATCTAGTCTATCTACTCTATCTAGTCTATCTAGTCTATCTAGTTTATCTAGTCTATCTAGTCTATCTAGTCTATCTAGTCTTTTTAGTTTATCTAGTCTATCTAGTCTATCTAGTCTATCTAGTCTATCTAGTCTATCTAGTCTATCTAGTCTATCTAGTCTATCTAGTCTATCTAGTCTATCTAGTTTATCTAGTCTATCTAGTCTATCTAGTCTATCTAGTCTATCTAGTCTATCTAGTCTATCTAGTCTATCTAGTCTATCTAGTCTATCTAGTCTATCTAGTCTATCTAGTCTATCTAGTCTATCTAGTCTATCTAGTCTATCTAGTCTATCTAGTCTATCTAGTCTATCTAGTCTATCTAGTCTATCTAGTCTATCTAGTCTATCTAGTCTATCTAGTATATCTAGTCTTTCTAGTCTATCTAGTCTATCTAGTCTATCTAGTCTATCTAGTCTATCTAGTCTATCTAGTCTATCTAGTCTATCTAGTCTATCTAGTCTATCTAGTCTATCTAGTCTATCTAGTCTTTCTAGTCTATCTAGTATATCTAGTCTATCTAGTATATCTAGTCTATCTAGTCTATCTAGTCTATCTAGTCTATCTAGTCTATCTAGTCTATCTAGTCTATCTAGTCTATGTAGTCTATCTAGTCTATGTAGTCTATGTAGTCTATGTAGTCTATGTAGTCTATGTAGTCTATGTAGTCTATGTAGTCTATCTAGTCTATCTAGTCCATCTAGTCTATCTAGTCTATCTAGTCTATCTAGTCTATCTAGTTTATCTAGTCTATCTAGTCTATCTAGTCTATTTAGTCTATCTAGTCTATTTAGTCTATCTAGTGTATCTTGTCTATCTAGTCTGTCTAGTCTATCTAGTCTATCTAGTCTATCTAGTCTATCTAGTCTATCTAGTCTATCTAGTCTATCTAGTCTATCTAGTCTATCTAGTATATCTAGTCTACCTAGTCTATCTAGTCTATCTACTTTATCTAGTCTATCTAGTCTAGATAGACTTTTTAGTCTTACGAGATTATTTAGTCAATCTAACCCAATCTTATTGATTAATTTAACTAATTTACTTTAAATTTTGTGATTTGCAAGTCTCATTCTCAAAACATATTTAATCTAAATAGAAGTCGTTTTAAAAGATTTCGAAATAAGATGTCTTTCAAAAAGCAATGTTGATATATGATGTTATGCTAGTTAACAGTTTAATGCAAACAAATCTTCAAATGATGTATTCCCATTTACATACTTTTTTTTAGACTTAGAAAAATGATATGATGTACAAAAAATGATTATTATGATGGTGATGGACAACCTTAAAGGTAATCCATAACTAAAATATCTGCGCATTTTATTTAAACACATAAAACATTTTCTTGTCTTTCACATTTCCGTTTTACCAGATTTTTGTGTGTGTTTCAATTTATCTTATTTAAAAAAAAATTACAACAACAACAAAAATGGAAAATAAAAATTTCCATGTCATTTAAAATAAATAAAATAAAAAAAAAAATGAAAATGTAAAACGACGAACGCCTACAATCAATTTCCGTGATATAGCATATACGACAAGGATGAAGACGCAGCAAAGAAGATGAATTTTCTATTTGTATTTTTGACACAAATTTCCTTTTGAATATTAAAAGGAAAATAGATTTTTTTTTCTGGGTATAGCAATGGCTCTGGGTTCGGGGCTTTTTTTTATGTTTAAATTATTATTATTATTATTGCTATCATGACACTTTGGATTGAGTTGGAATGATTCAGCTTAATATTTATTTACCAAAATGACATATTCTTTTGCTAAGGATACCCGTTTATTATACTACAACAACAGCAATGTCGACGACAACAACGACGTACAGTTTAATGATATTTTGATGGAAGTTGATGACATCAGTTTAGGGAACGGTAGGTTGGACCCAAAAAGTTATTGCTGTTCGGCGCTTTTTTTTGTGTCTTGTGATGTTGGTGTGCTTTGGAATTTGAACACAAGGTATACATTTATATTTTACCGACATACATTTATTTAATACGATGACGCGGTGGAATTTTATTTCACGGTTTCATTTTTTTACGGAATAATCAATGAAATTTGTTCATATATATATAGGACAGTTTTATGGGCTGGGAGTTTTAAACTCGAAACATAACACATTAAAATCAATTGAACTGTGAAAAAATGTTACATGTTTTATCGCGAAACTGCTTACAATACCGTCTAAGGGGATTTTCATCAGATGGTGCACCAACTAGTAGTAACAAAATATTTTAATGATTGGTTGATAGAGCAAAAAGTCCCAACAACACACTTAAAATACACAAGACTCAGGGACACATCCAAATTTCAAAATGTATGCAAACGAAAACCAAACAAAACAATCGTTAAATAGACAAAACACGTCATTGTCTTCAGAAGAAAGTCCAATACTAAATTCGATCCTAACACCGATCCTAAATTAAGCGTGCTTTGATGGAACCTGTCTGATGATGAGATATAGGCAAGTTGTACAATTTGATATTTTCAACGGTATCACTTTTAAGATTGGCATGGCAATCAGGAAATAAGAAAACTCAGAAATTCTTTTGAAAATATTGGCACAAATTTGAAGGCACCAAGGTTTCTGATATTTACTCAATTTGCTCATCTGAACATTTTCTAATTTGTAATTAAAGTGTCTTTAACTTGAACAAATAAATAAAGGCTTCAAAAGGATTAAATTATCTTTGTGTTTACTCAAAAAATATCCATGTCCTTATTTCTCGCAGCTGGAAAAGGGAAACTACTATATTTCATACCAAAACATTGTACTGTAGCATTATATTTATTTCTCCATATAGGTTAGGAATATTATGCAAGGATATCCTTAATCTACAAAAACAATTTAAGATAATAGTGAAAAAGGATTTTTTTATTGCTGTAGTATCATTATATTGTAAAAAAGGGAATATAAACAAAGCGTAACGTAAATTTATTAAGGATACATTCGACTCCATCCCACCCGTATTTACTGACAATAAATCGTTAAAAACAAGTTGACAGTTTTGCTGAATATGGGACACACATATATACAGTATTTTGAGGTAACATTTTCCGACATCCTTTTTGGTGTTAGTTCAACTAAACATTAATTTAATCGATCAAATTACATTTTCGTATTTTCCTCGTTATGCAAATTTTTTAAACCAAGTTACGTCTTCCGGCTACAAAATAATATTCAAACCCGTTTTCCATCGTCTCTTTTATTCTCTTTAAACTGTATCCAGGACGATATAAATGGATAAAATTAATTTTTATTAAATAAACTGCATCCTTGCCATCGTTTTCGTTTTATTTTTATTTTTTTTTATATTTAAGTTTGATTAAAAAAAAATAATAGGGAATAATCGTACAGTAAACCCTCCCCCAACCGAAATTTATGTTGACACAGCGCATTGTCCTTGCCTCCGCACAAGTAATAATATTGAAACATTATGTATATTAGATGGTAATTTAAATTCAAATTATAGATTGTGCACAGAATAAAGTAAATTAAATTGACAAAAAAAAAAAGGATGTGCGACCAAACACACAAGTATTTCATTTTCCATTTTCCATGTTTTCATATATAATATGTCAGGATGGCGGTTGGATAGGCGATGGGTAACCAAACTGTAGAAAATAAATTTGTGTGTTGTCAAGTTTTTTCATCGTCCTTAAAAATGATTCAAAGAAAATGATTTTTCCAATATTATGTGAAGGAAATGTAATCGAAATAATAGTAATCATAATAGGAAAAACCGTTTTTCTTCTATGATTACTATTTTTGGTTATAGTTCGTGGTTGTACTCATATTGGTTTTCGTGGTGGTGTTGAAAAATGGATATGTATTATATACGACGAGGATATAAACTGAACATAAAAAAATTTGAATGGATAGCATAAATATTGTGGAAAATTGAATTTTCTTTTTCTTATTATTATTTTATGGATTTTCTATAGGGAAACACTTAACATAGTTTTTTATCGTTGTTTGCCTCATACATTTTATTTATAGACGAAGTTGTGCTTCTTGTCTTTTTACCAGACAACGTGAAAAAGGACGTTTCATCACTAAATGAGTATTCAACTTCGATATTAGAGATTCAACTGTCACACAGCTCTAAGTGTTTATTACCGATGAAAATTTTGTTGTAATTTTAAAAAATTTACTTTTTTCATTTATGGTTTTATAGCCAAACCAAATCTAGTTTTTGTTGAGTCTGTTTTCGGTCTAATGATAGAAGCTATTTTTTTTTAGGCAGGCTCTGTTTTGAGGTGATCTGAATTTGATATCTAACGCGGTTTTTGCGTTCTTTAAGTTTGAGTCTCTATATTCTTGTGTCATGGGGAGAGTGTTCTCTTTTCAGTTTTGCAATATTCGTGGATTACGGACAAACTTTGCAGCCATCGAACACCATACAGCTTCCACAAAACCAGCGGTACCGAGACCAAAATTTTGGACTCCGGTGATTCTTCGGCCATCGGTATTAAGGGTTACCCCTTAATCCATTGGCTTATTCACCATAGGGGGCTGACCATGTTTATCCGCAACGATATATCTTTTTCCATTCCCAGTTTTTTAGGCCAAAACACGAATAATGAGTTCAGCTTCATTTGGGTTGAAATTCATGCCTCAAAACACCCCCTCTTCTTATGTGGTCTCTAACGAAGCCCAAATATTGCAAACAGCGCTGCTCATTTTGGGTTTAATACTCTGTCAGACTTCATTGAGCGCATCCTTCAGAAATCATCAAATGCTGAAATTGCTGTGGCAGGTGATTTCAATGTCCACAATGACAAGTGGCCACCTTATTCTAAGTTCGTAACACTGGCTGGTGAGACGGCTGAAATGTTTGCAGCTTAAAACCAACTCACACAACTTGTAGATCAGCCTACGAGGATACCAGATCGGGTCAACGATACGGGTCATTTACTGGATCTGTTTTTAACTTCTCATGCGGAGAAATACAGTATCTCCGTCAGTTCTCCTTTGGGAAACTCGGACCATCGGCTTATTACAGCGGAATTTCCAATGTCATGGTCGTGCCAAATGAATGTTCCGCCTAAACGTCGATTATGGCACTGTAAAAATGCGGACTGGGAAGGAATGAACAAGTTCTTTCAAGAGTTCGAATGGTACTCTTGTTTTTCCTTCGGTAATATTCACAATGCAGCCATTCTGGTTTCGACTGTCATTCTCACGGGAATGGAACAGTTCATTCCTTCCAGTCTAAGCCAAATAAAATAAAATCAGGCAATCCTTGGCATAATCATGACTGTAGAACAACAACCACCAATAAAGAAGCCTCTCACCGCAAATATGTTAAGAACCCGTCAACTGAAAATTTAACTATATTTCAGGCGGCTAGAAATCTGACAACGCAAACAGTGTCCTAAGCTAAAAAAATACCAAAAAAAAGTTCGAGAGGAGTTGCGGCAGGTCTTAAAGCATGGCAATAGCAATCGGACCTTTTGGTCCTTTACCTGCAAAGTAGAGGAAAACTTCTTGAACAGTAGGAAATCATCAATACCACCTCTGAAAGATGGGGGACTATATCTTTTCTACAGCTCAAGAAAAATCCAATCTCTTCGCCCGAAAATTTGCAGCAAACTCTAATTTACCTGATTCTAACTTATTACCCCCGATTATCTCTCTAGCCAGTTCATCGATGCACCACATTATATTTAGATCTAGAACTGTCGCTAAAGTCCTTGCAAGCATTAACACCAACAAGTCAGCCGGTCCGGATTATATTCCCCCAATTGTCCTCAAATATTGCTGTAAATCCTTGTCTAAGCCACTATCATATCTGTTTTACCGATCTATGTCTTCTGGCATTTTTCCTTCCATCTGGAAAACTGCTAATATACATCCTGTGCCAAAAAAGGGCAGTAAATCGGACCATTCAAATTATCGCCCAATCGTTATCGTCTCGGTGCTTTCTAAAGTACTTGAGACTATATTTAACTTCCAGCTGGTGAAATATTTGGAAGCTAATCATCTAATTTCTGATCGTCAGTATGGATTTCGCAGAGGGCGTTCAGCAGGTGATTTAATTAATGTTGTTACTGAACAATGGAACAGAAGTATTCAAAATCATTTGATCGCGTGTGGCACAAGAGTTTGCTGTGTAAATTGAGGGCAGTTGGCCTTCACGGTTTGTTAATTTTTTGGATTGAGAATTTCCTTCTTTGTCGCAAAATCCAAGTGGTGGTGGATGGTGTGACTTCCGATCAACATCTTTTAAACGCAGGTGTTCCTCAGGGATCCGTCCTTTCTCCAACCCTTTTTCTAATTTTCATCAATGATCTTCTATCAGCAACTCTCAATTCAATATAATCCTATGCTGATGACAGCTCACTTTCCACCTCTTACAGTTTACCTTCTTCTTCATCGCGAATCGATGTTCTCGCAGAAAGAATGGCTATGAATGAGCGCCTTACGCGAGATCTCAATTCCATTCTTAAATGCGGTGAAGCAAACAGAGTTGAATTTAATCCCAACAAATTTTAAACCTGTGTCTTTTCTGGCCGAACTGATGGTTATTCACCGTCTTTTCTGACTGGTGAATCTAGCTTGGCTACGTCTGACACATTTGAGATTCTCGGTTTAACTATTTCAAAGGGAATATCTTGGGCTTAACAAATAAACAAAGCAGCGATTAGTGCAGCCAAATGTCTTGGATTTCTACGACGATGTAAGTTTTACTTTAATCCATCCAAAATACTTACAATACAAGTTGGAGTATAATTCTCATATTTGGGCTGGAGCACCGAAAACTTATTTAACTACACTCGATCGGGTCCAAAACCGAGCATCTCGAATGATTGAAGACGTAAAATTATTATCTGATCTTGATTCTCTTTCCCATAGGCGTAATGTGGGAGCCTTATGCGTGTTTTACAAGTACTTTCATGGTCATTGTTCATCGGAACTTTATGAATTTATGACTGGTTTGTCAAAGCCCGCGCGTAATTTAGGACGCTTGGTACACCGATACAATTTGGAAATTAAATTCGCGAAGACCAATAAATTTCACAACACTGACACAACACTAGACAATTTCTCAAAACTAATGGAAATATGTAGTTTTGTTTTTTTCAACATTTAAACAAAGGAGTTGATAATCATCGCCTACTATTTTACTGATCATAGAAAATGTGTTACAATATTAACACAAGTAAGTTGGTTTCTGTAAATAACATCATAAATTGAAAACGATATCAAATTCGGCCTTTTGGACGATATGGCCCAATATTTTGAGTAAACTTTTTCAATTTTTCAAAATAGTTCGATTTTTTTATAAATATGACATTTTATAGATACATAATTGGCTTTATATGAAGATTCCGCCTACTCTATAGTTTTCTTGATGCTGGTTAGCCATGATTTTATGCTATCTGAAATTTTCCAATGTTGGTTGCCACATGATATTACAAGTTGAGCTGCAAGATGAAAGACAAACATGAACATTCATTGTAGCGCCAATAGTAGCATGCACTTCAGCTATCGGTTGATTTGTCACCTTTGACTTTGAAGCCTAACTTCACAACGACTGCCTTACTTATAAAATTGCCAGACTCCACCAATGACCTTTCCAATACATAGTGTTAGTTCTTATCCAAAACCTTGAAGATTGCAGTGGCCAGAAAATGGAGTTTTTTGATGAAGTAATTATTGAAATCATCTCACTTGAGAATCTTATACTAAAAACATTCAAGCAGGGAAAGTAATTTGTGTTTTTGTTTCGTTGTAGAAGAACATTGCTTTCGGTCTGGATACGTTGTTGAATGATCAAGGTTGATGGTCAAAGATTTTTCGATTTAATGCACAGAAGTAAGAATTTTTCATTCAGCTGGTTCATCAGTCAGTATACAGAGTGATCTAGAATTTATAATAGTGCTTCGATTTAAAAAAGTAATATTACCAACTTTTTTAAGCTTCGCATGCGAGCAGGATTTAAAAATGTAAAGGTTTCATAAAATAAAAATAAAAATAACTTCGAGGTTTCTTCATCAATCTGGAAACGAAGGTTGACATTTAGCATTTCAAATATCTCGCTAATCGGAGCGGCCTTATCAGATGCCATTCAAACCGCTCTAGTATTTTGTTGGTCGAACCAGATGAACCGGGTTATATTGCGAAATCTTGTTGCCGACATTATTGCCCTATAAAGAGGGTTAGCGATCTTTTAATGAGTCTAAACGTTCGTAACTACACCGCTGGTTTCCCATGCATAAAACTATCCCGAAATAGGCCAAGAGTTCTTCTTCGTCCACTTTCTTCCATATTAGTATAAAGTTGTCCGGATTTCTTTCATTAAAATTTTAAAACTCTATATCTGCCTTTAGATTTGTGTGGCGGCATATCATCGTCATAATTGGAGAATCTATGATTGTGCAGAACGTTTCAATATACGCGCCAGACTCTTCTTCCTCATTATATTCACTTGGTCACTCTACTTTACTGTCACTTTTACTATCGTTTGACTATTGTCGTCGCAATCACCACCATCACCAATTGCAACTGCTGAAAACGAGGACAGTCAAAATTGTCTTGTTGCTACTAAATGTGTCAGATGCCTAGGCATTAGGATTGACTCTAGAAGTGTGAAGTAAATTGTTTGATCAATAAAATTTATCATTGTTGCTATTTATCAAAATTTGCCTGCGCTCTATGTTGGCCGGAACCCCGACTTTATGATTACAAAATTTTAGAATTATCATATAGTAGCAAAGGGACTCAGCAGGTTTCAATCAGCTTTAACGATATAATTTCTGTGACTTTAAAAATTTCCATGGGAAGTAATCGGTGGTAAGCTACGACGTCAGCAATGGAGAACTTGGTTTCTGGAAGTCGGACTACAAGTTGATGAGTCCCAGTTCTAGTGATGGTTTGTTAATAAAAACTTTACTCTCATGTGAACATCTCATGTGAGAATTACATCTAGAATATTGGTTGTTCCTCTGGACATTTTATAATTGTGTTGGTTGTATATTATTTTGTAACATGATTAGCTGAATTTATTTTATAAAGAAGGTTGATGAACTGATGTTTGCTGCGTGTTATCCAAGGCCAAGCACTTAAATGCAGGGTGTTTGAATAAAGGATGTTGTTGGTTGCACACCATATTTTACTCAATTGGTGTACATTGCATAGGCCACATTCATTTCTTGAACTATATGTACACACAGTTTCGTGTTCGAAAGTCAGCTTTCTCTGTTTAATGCTGCAGCGTCATCAGCATTTGTTGATAAATTTTAGCGAACTACTATCTCTTGCCCTAACGAGATCTCTTAAAGAGATGAGTGAGCATTTCAATATCCAGATAGTCTGGTTCCCCGGTCACTCGGACGTTCTAGGGAATTGCAGAGCTGACGTACTGGTAAGGAAAGGTACAACTATCCAATTGAAACTGGAAAGGGCAAATCTGGGGAGGCCAATAGCAGCGCTTTTTATGGCGCTTAAAAATGAGGCGATAGCCTCGGCACAGAAGAGGTGAAATAACACCATAACATACAATGTGCCGCGGCAAGTCTGGCAGAATCTGGCCTTGAATCGCTCCGAAACACTACTATCCCTACGTAGACCTGACTTAAGTATAGTCGTGGGGGTGCTCACGGACACTGCCTCATTGGGGAGCATGCGAGGAGGCTTATGTCAATGACAAATGACTTCTGTAGATGCTGTATGGATAAGAAGGAGGAGGAAGAGTCTGTGAGCCACTTCCTTTGCTCATGCCCGGCGCTATAGCTTACAGGAGGTACAAACATCTGGGCAAGTATTGTTTCGACGGCCTTATGGATCTTGAGAACTGCAATGTGCGAGATATCTTACGCTACATAAGTGCGAGATATCTTACGCTACTTACGCTTTAACCTAACCTATCTCTTGCTCTAGCACTATTTCAAGTTTTGGAACTGTACTTTGAAGTTTTGTATTGCAAACTTAATTATCAAATCATGATTTAAGATTCCTCCCTGGCCACTGTAGTTTGGATTTTTGTTACTTGCTGCTGTTATCTTATAACAATTTTCTTGCGTGAGAAACTCTCCTATAGGTTTAGCTTTTATACATTCTCGCACCATCGAGTTTGGTATTTTTTACTGTTCTTTTATTGCATATAGCCAGGTTGATAAAATTATTACCATCTCTGCCACGTGGATAATTATCGTGCGTATAGGCATATTCATGTTTAATACATACTCTAGTGTCATTGGTTAGCAGAAATTTGACGCTATCCCTTGCTTAGAAAAGTATCTTAGAACTTTTTAAAGACATGATGGTTTTGGGCATCAATAATACTAATTTGTTGTCGGCCCACATTTTGCTCAGCTCCATAATTAGTTGCATACTTCCATTTGCGACAAGATCGTAGCTGTAAAACAAATAGTCTAAGGTTTCGTTTTCACAGCTGCTCGTTTTGCTTACGGGGAACCTTTTTAGGTAGGTTGTTATTTTGACATGCCCCGTTAACCTCTGAGCAAATGTTGCATTAATCTTAAACCTTTTAACTAACCTATGTTCGGATGTTTGGAAGGTAACTGAAAATTTTTCTTCCATCCGTCGAATAGTGCTATCTATCTTGCCCCACTGCAATGGTTTCGCATCTGCCCTTTGAGAAACCAATTAAGTTATGGCCACCATAACGGTGCAATCTTCCTGTTTCAATCCCCAGTTTTGAAACCAAGCTTAAGGTCAAATTTTATGATTTCACCTTTTCAACTTTCGTAACCCTATAGGACCGACCTATTACAATCGTCATGACATAGCAATTCTAAATTTTTTTTACCATCTGATTTAGTGGTTTGCTGTTGCTGATGATGCCCATGAACAAATGACGATTAGTTGAAAACTCACTGGAGACGCTGCAACAATAAAAAAGAGAGAGCCACCTCTCTGTCAAATTTGGGAGAATATTTTTTGGCAATCGATCTATTGTTGCCGTATAACTGATGAATACATCTTGAATTTAGACTTTCTGTTAGTGGGACAGGCACGAAGACTGTTAGCCATTAGCCAAGAGACACAGAAATTGGTTTCAAAAATGGAACCGATGGTGTTATTGAGCAGTACATAAAGGTCAGTGGAGTTCACCGGTAGTGCTCGTTAAAAAAAGATGGCTCTACAAGGTTCTGTGTCGATTACCGCAAGTTAAACGATGTAACCTACTATGCAAAAACGATGTAACCCACTACTATGCATCGTTGACACCTTACCCAGAATCCAAAATTTTCTGCAAGTTGGATTTTAAAAATTGATATAAGCCGCCGGGTTTAAGTAAAATTCATCGAAATATAGCTTGTTTAAAGGCAAAATGAGCTACCTAGATCACATAGTCTCTAGTAACGGGGTGCGTATGGACCCACAGAAGTTAGCAGTGATAGAAGATTCATCAACTCCACAGTTCTCCAATTCTGGCTTATTCACAAGCCCCATACTGGTGTAGGAGCAGTTATATCACAAAAACAAGAAAACAGGGAGCGGGTCATTGCTTACTACAGTCGTCCACTATCCAAACCTGCGAAGTACTATTGCATAGCCCAAAGAGAAGTTGGCTGTAATGGATAATGTAAAGAACTTTCATAAGTACCGTTTCATAGAAACGGACAAGAATTTATACCTCGGAAGGACCATACAGCACTAAAATGACCAATGCAGTTCAAAAAATCAGAGGGACATGTAGCGAGATGGAATATCCAGAAGACCTTGTGCAGACTAATCCAAGCATTGTGTCAAACTAAAAGAGAAGAATTGCTCTGCAATAGTGTCACTAATCAGGATGAACGTGGAACGATGGACTAACGATCAGCTAACTAAGATAAGAGCAAGAACCAGATAACTCTATTGCACCAGTAATCAAGAAGATCACAGTGGCAAGACATCGGACCTGAAAGTTCAATCGTTAACAAATACTGGGCTCAATTGCAGTCAGCGAACCAAGAAAATCAAGGATGTTGTGTATAGAAGAGGTCCACATCGATCGATTAACTCGTTACAATGGCAGGAACATGGAAGAGTCTGTTTGGGACGAACATAATTAAGGTGGCAATCAGCAATTATGGTAAAAATGGCAGTTGAATCCGAAGGAAATTATTTCTAATACTCACAGAGTAACATTACAAAAGATATCAGAGAAAACCACCTAACACGCGTGAACATCATTTAAAATGATGCAACCCTGAATTGAATTCCACTGAGGAATTTAATTTTGTTTTTAATTTTCGTTAAGTGGAACACATTTGCAAGCACAGAATAAAATTTAAGCCGTTAGCTAATTTGTTGAAGGTAATAAACAACTCTTGAGAATCACTTTCATCAAAATATTTTTTTGGCATCAATTTAGTTGAATTTCCGAGAATTTCATATAACACAAGATATATGCAAGAGTAGAAGATTGAATTTTTTTTTTCAAAACACAGTTTTGTTCGAAATGGAATAATCGTTCTGCCATCACTAAAATAAAACTCAGTATTGGTTTTTCCCAATATGCAAATTCGTAAATCACATTAATCGTTCGTTTGGTTCGAGACACATATAACAACATCATTCGGCACATTAGACACCATTTCGATTTTTTAAAAGGATACCAAGAAGACAGGCAACAGAGGAAATTTTGTTTTGATTTTCGTTGTATGATAGCCGTAAGGGATTTTCACAACAAAAACAAAATGTTTTTCCTTCGTTTTTTTTTTTGTATTTTGTTTTTTTATATTTACAGCAAATATATTTTGCATTATTTACGGCACTTTAAGGATATGTCTACACACACACATATATATATATATAAAGCACGAGCAACAAATAGAAAATTTGAAATGAAAAACTCAATTTCCATATTTCTCATATATTAATATCCAGAGTAATTCAGGATAGCAAAAAAAAATGTATGTATATACATATAATACATAGATAGATACGGGATGTGAACTTTTAAAAAACTTCAACGGGATGATAGACGGAAAACAAAATACGATTTGAATTACCCGAGATAAATCAATATGTGTGTAGGCAAAAAAAGATGATACTGACATACGAGCTGCAAAAATAAAAATGAAAATGATATCAACAACAACACCATCAAACATGTATAGCACTCACAAGTACTTTACCATCATCATCATCATCATCATCGGCATTGGCATCATATTACACATATTTCGAACATAAAACAATTGGGATTCGTTTTCCCATCGTTCAATGTATTTTTGTTTTTGTTGGGTTTCCACTTTAAGCACAAATATGGAAAATTGGAAAAATATCTTAAAATTAGGGGTGGAATATGCTTTGCATTTAGGTTTTTTTATATGTATATGTATGGATATGTACTTTGTACTCTTGTGGTTAGAAATGTTATTCCATTATACGGATAAGTTTCGGGTTTACATAATACATCTCGTATATGAGCGGTTCTAAGGATTGGATTCGCGTACATAACCAAATATGATGGGGTACCATATCCATATATAATCCTTAGACTGTGGAACCATCGTATTTTTTGGTTGTTTATTCGAATGGTATAATTTGGGGTTTGTTCTTTTTGTCGTCTCGAAATGCTAAATAAATAGCAATGTAAAAGGAACATGTTAGGTTTATTGGGGTTGTATTCGAGTATAAGTATCTGTGCTTGGAGGAGTCACATTTAGTTTTGAGTAGAATTTTTTCTGAGAGAAATATTCTTGATAAATCTCAACGGTCTTAAAGTATAACTACTTTAAGTTTCCGTAAAAGGTCTTTACTGATAGAGCTATATTTTTGGGTGAAATTTTAGATAAGAAACTTAGCTGGAAGCCTCGTCATAGAAATAATAAATAAGGACTGCTGCAGAAGCTGTATATATGCACCGCGGTGTCTTCCATTTCAATTCCAATGCTCATTTCAAAAAAGACATAGACATTTAGGTAAAAATATAATACGCAACCTTTTACAATTTACGTTTCACCACTCTAGACTAATTTGGATGGAGGTTGCTGGTTATCCTACTACAATTACCTGAGAAATGCAAATACATTCCACACAAAAATCATAGAAAAAAATTACTAGCCAGTTTCTTTATGTTCTTAGCAGTGACTGGTAGTAGTTTCAATAAGGCAGTGAAACGTTAGATAAATTCCAAATTTACAATGGCAATTTTCCGACCGACTTTGAAAGTTAACTTGGAATTGTGCAGAAAAAGTTGTTAATTCTTCGGTCTTCTATACCAAATAACACAATAAGCAAGCCAACTATCATTTTTCTCGCTAAAGTCAATGGCTTAACAAACACTCACCAATTTTTTTTTTATCAAAAAGCACAAAATACCTACGTACGGTTACAGACAGACAAAAGATAAACAGCTGAGGAAAAACAAATATAACTTTAAGTAGAGATACACCTAAAGACGAGATAAAGAAAATACTCATTTCAAATGAAAACACTTTAATCTCCTCAGAGAAATTACACTACTTCACACTTCTTTAGTGTCTCTGTGGGGGTGGGTATTTGAGTGTGTGTATTTTGTATATAGTATATGTAGTCTAAAATTTACCATTCTTTCCGCTACCAAACAAAAAAAAATAAAAGTTCGAGATAAATAATTTTTGTTTCGGATTGCCACCATCATTAAAATGAAAATCCAAATTTAAGCAAAAATTTGTTGTTGGTTCGTATATATACAGAAAGATTTTATGTATTCATGCCATGTATGTTATTAACACCAGCAGCAGTCACGCCAGCTAATATACATACGCATATAAACTCGGAGTACGCGACAACTCTACAAGGGATTTTAATAGTCTAGAAATAAGATTTTCGTTAAAAATGGTTAATTTGAGCCGTTACCCTTGTCCCCCCATTTTTTTTGTTGCTAATATACGAAAAACATTTCCATGTTGTTGTTTTACTACTAATAAGCTAATTTCATTGCTCTACGTTACTTTCCATTTATGTGTCACACGTTTAGGAATTTTATTTTATTTTTTTCAAAATCTTAAGTGAAAATGAATATGTTAAAGATGTTCTATGCTCGACTTAAATTAAATTTCCATAAGAAGTAAAATTGAAGGAAAATTTAATTTTATTAAATTAAATTGTATGTCCTGGGAGATAACACATTATAGTGTGCACTCTAAATAAATAAAATAATGTTTATGATTGAAGAACAGTCTTCGTATGGTTCTATAAAAATGCAGAATAGTCTTTGAAGCGTCCACTATGCAAAGAGGATTCAATTTTGCATTTTGCATAGTAGTAATGCAACTGAAGAACCATAATCTTTTTCAGTAAAATAATAATCTGAAAAACCACCTAAGCCTCGAGACCAAGAAAAAAAATCAAACAATGTAATTTTCCTGCGTAATCGAGATTTAAAATTCTTCAAAGTAATCAAATCTAATCAAATCTAATCAAATCTAATCAAATCTAATCAAATCTAATCAAATCTAATCAAATCTAATAAAATCTAATCAAATCTAATCAAATCTAATCAAATCTAATCAAATCTAATCAAATCTAATCAAGTCTAATCAAATCTAATCAAATCTAATCAAATCTAATCAAACCTAATCAAATCTAATCAAATCTAATCAAATCTAATCAAATCTAATCAAATCTAATCAAATCTAATCAAATCTAATCAAATCTAATCAAATCTAATCAAATCTAATCAAATCTAATCAAATCTAATCAAATCTAATCAAATCTAATCAAATCTAATCAAATCTAATCTAATCTAATCAAATCTAATCAAATCTAATCAAATCTAATCAAATCTAATCAAATCTAATCAAATCTAATCAAATCTAATCAAATCTAATCAAATCTAATCAAATCTAATCAAGTCTAATCAAATCTAATCAAATCTAATCAAATCTAATCAAATCTAATCACATCTAATCAAATCTAATCAAATCTAATCAAATCTAATCAAATCTAATCAAATCTAATCAAATCTAATCAAATCTAATCAAATCTAATCAAATCTAATCAAATCTAATCAAATCTAATCAAATCTAATCAAATCTAATCTAATCTAATCAAATCTAATCAAATCTAATCAAATCTAATCAAATCTAATCAAATCTAATCAAATCTAATCAAATCTAATCAAATCTAATCAAATCTAATCAAATCTAATCAAATCTAATCAAATCTAATCAAATCTAATCAAATCTAATCAAATCTAATCAAATCTAATCAAATCTAATCAAATCTAATCAAATCTAATCAAATCTAATCAAATCTAATCAAATCTAATCAAATCTAATCAAATCAAATCAAATCAAATTTAATCAAATCTAATCAATTCTAATCAAATCTAATCAAATCTAATCAAATCTAATCAAATCTAATCAAATCTAATCAAATCTAATCAAATCTAATCAAATCTAATCAAATCTAATCAAATCTAATCAAATCTAATCATATCTAATCAAATCTAATCAAATCTAATCAAATCTAATCAAATCTAATCAAATCTAATCAAATCTAATCAAATCTAATCAAATCTAATCAAATCTAATCAAATCTAATCAAATCTAATCAAATCTAATCAAATCTAATCAAATCTAATCAAATCTAATCAAATCTAATCAAATCTAATCAAATCTAATCAAATCTAATCAAATCTGATCAAATCTAATCAAATCTAATCAAATCTAATCAAATCTAATCAAATCTAATCAAATCTAATCAAATCTAATCAAATCTAATCAAATCTAATCAAATCTAATCAAATCTAATCAAATCTAATCAAATCTAATCAAATCTAATCAAATCTAATCAAATCTAATCAAATCTAATCAAATCTAATCAAATCTAATCAAATCTAATCAAATCTAATCAAATCTAATCAAATCTAATCAAATCTAATCAAATCTAATCAAACCGAATCAAATCTAATCAAATCTAATCAAATCTAATCAAATCTAATCAAATCTAATCAAATCAAATCAAATTTAATCAAATCTAATCAATTCTAATCAAATCTAATCAAATCTAATCAAATCTAATCAAATCTAATCAAATCTAATCAAATCTAATCAAATCTAATCAAATCTAATCAAATCTAATCAAATCTAATCAAATCTAATCAAATCTAATCAAATCTAATCAAATCTAATCAAATCTAATCAAATCTAATCAAATCTAATCAAATCTAATCAAATCTAATCAAATCTAATCAAATCTAATCAAATCTAATCAAATCTAATCAAATCTAATCAAATCTAATCAAATCTAATCAAATCTAATCAAATCTAATCAAATCTAATCAAATCTAATCAAATCTAATCAAATCTAATCAAATCTAATCAAATCTAATCAAATCTAATCAAATCTAATCAAATCTAATCAAATCTAATCAAATCTAATCAAACCGAATCAAATCTAATCAAATCTAATCAAATCTAATCAAATCAAATCAAATTTAATCAAATCTAATCAATTCTAATCAAATCTAATCAAATCTAATCAAATCTAATCAAATCTAATCATATCTAATCAAATCTAATCAAATCTAATCAAATCTAATCAAATCTAATCAAATCTAATCAAATCTAATCAAATCTAATCAAATCTAATCAAATCTAATCAAATCTAATCAAATCTAATCAAATCTAATCAAATCTAATCAAATCTAATCAAATCTAATCAAATCTAATCAAATCTAATCAAATCTAATCAAATCTAATCAAATCTAATCAAATCTAATCAAATCTAATCAAATCTAATCAAATCTAATCAAATCTAATCAAATCTAATCAAATCTAATCAAATCTAATCAAATCTAATCAAATCTAATCAAATCTAATCAAATCTAATCAAATCTAATCAAATCTAATCAAATCTAATCAAATCTAATCAAAC